>PVJH01020199.1:0-41294 GCA_004026705.1 Nesogale talazaci | reverse complement strand
GACTCAATACACTGAGGCAAAACATTAAGGGTGCACAACAAAACATCAAGGGGAGCAGAGCAAGGAAGTTCCATGGGAGTACCAAAAATAGACCCTGGGGCAGGGCGTGGAGTGCCATCAGCTTCTACCTGAAAGCCCTCCTTAAGGTCAACACACAGACCTTGAGATATTTGCAGGTTTTTTTCTCTCTTTTTGTAATTGCTTTTTTTTTTTTTTGCGCTTGTTTTTGTTTTGCTTCCTTTTGCTGCAGTGATATGCACTGCCTTGTATTTATGGACATATTATCTCTGCAGGTCTGTCTAGTTAAGACAGGCTGGATAAACAATCTGGAGGAGAGAACAATGGTTCTGGGGAAGACATGAGGTAAGGGGAGGTGGGGGAAAAGAAGTGGTGTTAACTAATCCAGGTACAAGGGGACAAGTGATCCAAAATTGATGATAAGGAGGGTATGAGAGGCCTGGTAGGGATTGATCAAGAGGAAAGGAAAAGGAAATAGAGCAACAAACTACAAGCAGACATCTGTGCCCCCATGTTCATCACAGCACAGTTCACAACTGCAAGGAGTCAGAAGCAGCCCAAATTTCCATCAACTGAAGAATGGATTAAAAAGTTGTGGTACATACATAAAATGGAGTACTATGCATCGCTGTAAAGCAGTGATGAATGTATGAAGCACATCGCTGCATGGGAAGATCTGGAGGAAATTACGCTAAGTGAAGTTAGCCAGGCGCAAAAGGACAGGTACAACATGAGTCCGCTGAGATAAGCTTAATTTAAAAAAAAATGCAAAAGGGGTTTCCACAAAAAAACTACTGTATTCAGAAATGCCTGCGGAAAGGTCCAGGTAGTATGACAGGGGTAAGACCAAATCGAGGGCTACATATGATAGCCAATTGGAGTGGAAGGACAGGGGTGGGGTGTGGGGTAGATGGTGATGTGTAGAGAGGGAATGGGGTACCCACCCAAGGGGAGCTTATTGTTTCTATCTCCACAGGGAAGGAGGGACCAAACTTAAACCCGGTGATCCAGGCTGTGAATGCAGTGTGACCACATGGAGTGGGAAACCAAGGGAGGGGTGTGAGCACACAACCGCAATCCCAACTGCTCTCCACCAAGGGAATTGCCTTAGAGGTCAGCAGTAAAGCTGCAGCTTGGGGAGTGAGAGATTCCTCATCAGAGCACATGAGAACAAATGAAGGGGGAGGAAGAGAGCATGGAGTGCATCCTGGCCCACTGAGCTTTCAGGATGATATACCCACTCAGAACAGCTGATGCACAACGAGGATCATATGCCTGACCCCACTATGAAATGCAGCTACCGTCGCTGACCCAAGACCTCTCTAACAATGGAGAAACAGGGTCAGGATTATACCCTGTCTGACACTACTACACCAGGGCAAAACACTAAGGGTGTGCAACAGAGCATGGAGCTCCAGATGGAGTTACAAGGATACACTTTGGGGCCAGGGTGTGGAACCCCATCCAACTCACCCAAGGGACATACCTGGAGGTCAATGAACAGATCTTAAACTATTTACATGTTTTTATATTGTTATTACTTTTATTTTTTCACATATATACATAGGACATTGGGGTTTATTTGTTCATACCTTTGTTTTATTTTCTCTTGTTGCTTCATTTTAGAATTTTTTTTTTCTTGTGCATATTGTTACCTCTGCTGATGTATCTAGATAAGATAGTCTGGATGAATAGTCTGGAGGTAAAAATGATGGGACTGATGGTTCCGAGGTGGGGTACATGGAAGAAGGGGAGGAGAGGGAAAGGAGATGATATTGACCAGCCCAGGAATAAGGGTATAAGCATTGACCCAAAATCAGTGATGAGGTGGGTGAGAGAAGTCTGATAGGGATTGATCAAGGGTAAGATAACACAGAGAAAATACTGAAACCCAAATGGAGCTTGAGCACAATAGTGGGACAAGAGAAAAGCAAAAGGAAATAGAGGAAAGAACTGGGAGGGGGAGAGCATTTATAGAGGCTTAAATAAAGGCATGTACATATGTGCATATATTTATATGTGACAGTGGGGAAATAGATCAATGAGCATATAATTATAGGCTTAGTAGTAGGACAACAGATGGTCATTGGACCTCCACTCAAGGACTTCCTTAGTGCAAGAAAACTTTGTTCTATTAAACTGGCATTCCATGATGGTCACCTTCCTGACACGATTACTGAAGACAAATGTGTGCACAAGCAAAGGGGGTGAAGAAAGTTGATGGTGCCCGGTTATCAAAAGATGTAGTGTCTGTGGTCTTAAAGGCTTGTGTGAACAAGCGGCCATCCAGCTCAGAAGCAACAGAGCCTAGACGGATGAAACATACCAGTTGGTGGAACCATGAGGTGTCAAAGGGATCAGTTATCAGGCTTCAAGAACTAAAAATCATAACATCGCGTGATCACTTTCCTGATATGATCGCTGACAACAAATGTGTGCATAAGCACATGTGGTCAAGAAAGCTGATGGTGCCCGGTTATCAAAAGATATAGCATCTGGGGTCTTAAAGGCTTGAGTAAACAAACAACCATCCAGCTCAGAAGCAACAAAGACCCATGGAGGAAGCACACCAGCCTATGTAACCATGAGGTATTGAAGGGATCCAGTGTCAGGTATCAAAGAACTAAAATTATATCATTATAAATAGGGGTGGTACAGATTGGTGACCCAAAACCCATCAATAGGTGAAGTGACATCCTCTTACAAAGGGGTTGCAGGGAGGAGATGAGCCAGTTAAAGTAGTTTAGTAACAATGAAATATACAACTTTCCTCTAGTTCTCAAATGCTTCCTCCCACCCATTATCATGCTTCAGGTTCTACCAGACAAGTCCGGCTAGAAGAGGGATGCTCACTGGAGTAGGAAACATGGGGAATTTAGGATAGATGTTCCCTCAGGACTAGTGATGGCAGTGGTGATACTAGGAGGGTGAAGGGATGGTGGAATAGAAAGGGAAACAATTTCAGGGATCTACATATAACCTCCTCTCTGGGGCATGGTCAACAGGGAAGTGAGTGAAGGGACACATTGGACAGTGTCTGATAGGAAAAAGCAATAACAATTTGTGAATTATTAAGGGTTCAGGGAGAGGGGAGATGGGCAAAGAAAATATGGGGAGCTGGTTCTGGGGGCCTAATAGGAGGGAGGATGCTTTGAGAGTGATGATGGCAACAAGTGTGCAAATGTGGCCTGCATACAATTGATGTATGTATGGATCGTGAGGAGAGGTGTATGAGGCCCCAGTAAAATGAGTCATTAAAAAAAGGAAAAGGAAGAGAGACTGCCGCCTCCTTCTCTGCCACTCCTGGAGCTACTTGTGTGCTCGTTAGGTGTGGACCTGGTACCTCTTTTGTGAAGCTGCAGCTGAGGTGACTCAGGCGGTCGCCATAGCCAACAAAAACCCCAAGGAAGGAGTCAAGACCGAGAACAACGATCATGTTAATTTGAAGGTGGCGGGGCAGGATGGTTCTGTGGTGCAGTTTAAGATTAAGAGGCATACGCCACTTAGTAAACTAATGAAAGTCTATTGTGAACGACAGGGTTTGTCAATGAGGCAGATCAGATTCCGATTTGACGGACAGCCAATCAACTAAACAGACACACCTGCACAGTTGGAAACGGAGGATGAAGATAAAATTGACGTGTTCCAGCAGCAGACAGGAGGCGTCTTCTAAAGGGGAGCATGCTCCTTTCCTCCAGAACTCTCTTCCTACCGACCAAGAATCCATTCTGAATTAGAAAACCACAACTTGTTTCCACCACATCCAGACTACTACAGCATAGTTTTTCTTTCTTTCATTTACCCTTCCCCATTCCTTTACTGTACATAAAGTAACTGGTACATGTGCACACGCATATTACATTTTTCCCTTTGTTTATTTTGTTTTTTGATTTTTTTCTTTTTTACTAAGTGGCCAATGGTATGTTTTGATAGACATCAAGTGGAGATGGGATAGGGAAAATACTGGTTCTGTGAAAACACCCCCTTCACCATTAGTGGCATGCTCATTCAGCTCCTCTTCATATACCATTAAGTTATTTTGCTTTCACTGTATAACAACAAAAAAAATGACCTAAAAAAATCCTTGCATACCTTGTTCAATTGGAGAATTTTAATGTCTTTCATTTATCATTGTAAAACCAAGGACAATTTTATAACTTTTTTGTATGTGACTGTTACATGTAGGGCAATCTGTCTTCAAGTAGGGTTAAATTACTCTCAAAGAAATGAAGCCTAGGTAGTTTTCCCTTCCAGTCAAGTATGTTGTTGTTTAAATAAACTTTTTGTTTAAATAAAAAAAGGAAGAGGAAAGAGGAGCTTATACCAAGGGATCAAGTGGAAAATATTTGGGAATGAATGTGGCAATAGTTGTACAAATGTGCTTGATACAGATGATGTATGGAATATTATAATAGATGTAAGAGCTCCCAATAAAATTATTTTAAAAAAAGGAAAACAGAGGAAAGGAATAGGAGACAAAGGGCATTTATAAAGGTCTAAATATATGCAGGTACATAGGTAAATGTATTGATATATAATGATGGTGAAGTAGGCCTAGGTGCATATATGCATAGGTTTAGTATTAGGGTAGCAGATAGACTTTGGGTTTCCACTTAAGTACTCCCTCAATGCAAGAATAGTTTGTTCGATTAGATTGACATTTCATGATGCTTACCTTCCAGACACTATAACTGAAGACAAATGGGCGCATAAGCAAATGTGGTGAAGAAAGCTGATGGTGCACAGCTATCAAAAGATATAGTGTCTGGTGTCTGATAGGTTTGAAGGTAAACAAGCGGTCATCTAGCTCAGAAGCAACAAAGTCCACAAGAAAGAAGCACACCAGCCTGTGTGATCATGAGGTGTTCGAGGGATCAGGTATCAGGCATCAAAGAACAAAAATCATATCATTTTAAATTGGGGGGGGGTTCATATTGGAGAACCCATGCCCATCTGTAGTAAACTGAGTATTTCCATATGGAATGGCCTATGGAAGGAGCCAAACTAGTCAGGAGGCAGTATAGCAATGATGAAACAAAGCATTCTCCTCTGCTTCTTAAATGCTTCATTTCCCCCACTATCATGATCCCAATTCTACCTTACAAATCCAGCTGGACCGTACACTGGTACAGATAGGAACTGGAAACACAGGGAATCTAGGAGAGTTGATCCCTTCAGGATCAGGGTAATACCGGGCGGGTGAACAAAGGTGGGGTAAAAGGGGAGAACCAAATACCAGGATCCACATATGACTTCTTCCCTTTTAGGTAGATAGCAGAACATTTGGTCAAGAGAGAGTCTGGACAGTTTAAAATATGACAAAATAATAATAAAGTAATTTATCAAGGGTTCATAAGGAATGGGGGAGCATGGAGGGAAGGGAAAAATGAGGAGCTGATACCAACAGCTCAAATAGGAAGCATATGTTTTGAGAATGATGATGACAACACATGTACAGATGTGCTTGCCACAATGTATGTATCTATGGATTGTGATATGTTGTACAAGTCCCCAATAAAATGATTTTTTTTTAAAAAGAAATGTTCTCCAGTATAACACACCTTTTTGCGATAATTAAAAATATCTTGGTTTCAAAATTTAAATATATTTTTACTTCTCAAATAAAATCATATATGTTGCCTACAATACAAGGTAGTACAAATGGAAGAAAATGCATTAACAATGTCAATACTGTGAGAATTTTTATATTAAACTGAATGTTTTCTTAATTATCAATATAAAAATTCTAAATAGGAATAAGAAAATGCATGTATGACATTTTAGATGAAGATTAATGTATCTCACTAGAATCTAAATATTTCTGTATAGTACTAGCTCTTGACCTTTGTTTATATATATTGTTATTCCTGAGATATTTGTAGTCTCTGACCTTATGACATTTCATGTGTGTCATGTTGTGATTCTAACTAAACTACTTAGCCAGAAACTATCAGTGCATTAATTTTATTTCCCTTTAGCTGTTATAAAATATTACATAGGCATCTCTTAGTGGATATTTGTTTAGAAAAAAACAACAAGAAGAAAAGAAGTAAACTCACAGTCTGAGTGGATTCTGATATATAAAGAACTTATCAGACAAAGCAGAACTGCCTTTTTGGGTTTTCATGATTACTTTAAAATTTTCTAGAAACAAAAATCCTTCTCCTTCTGCTTTGGAACACTTGGCGAGTTTCTATTGCTACTCTGTGTTTGCTGCTGGGTATAGTGATTCTCTCACTTCATTTCCACTGGGAAACAATTTGCACTGAAGACCCCTGTGTTTTCTACTCGATTGTTTCCCTATTCACAACACATCCTCTTGTACTCTTTGTTCCATTATTTCAGTTCCTCAGATATCCCCAGAAGGTCCATCGATGGCTCTTATGGGTCTGTTTAATCTTTTCTGAGTCTCTTTTGAACTTTGTAAATAATTGGTCCTTCACCCGATCTTTCCAGAATAAATCACATTTTAAACTTCTTGCAGTCATAAAAAACAGAATCTGTTCTACCTTTCTTTAATTGTAATTGTACCTATCAGAGGCTTCCTGTATAGATTGACTCTTTTCGACGATCCACCATCATATTGACATGATGACCTCATCTGAGATAGGATGATGCTGAATGGAATAAGAAAATCCTGGAGATGCTGCATCACTCTCTTGTCTTTAGGAATGATCATAAAACAAGATTTATCCAATCAAGTATTGTCATCATCCTTATTATCATTTTAATGCTATTTTACCGTCTTCTTGAGTATTTTAATTTCTAATGTAGTATTGGTTTTTATCACTCATTATTATAAGCACTTTACCTCTGATGTACTTAATTATCCCATTAACACACTGAAGTTACTACTTTTATTCTTACCTTTTTAAAGATTAATCAACTGAGTCACAAAGAGTTTACCACTGGGGAAACTAAAAATAATTAAAAAAGAGTATTTAAGCACATGTATTCTGGCTCTGGAGTATGTAAAATATGTGGAACTGTTTCTTAGTTCATGTGGCAGTCATGTGCTCATGTTAATTTTATGATTGAAATGTAGGGGTGGAGTCTAGCCTGTTAATTGGTGATAGCCATTGAATAGCCAACGAGGCCTCTATGTGGGCATGGCTTTCCCCAGAGACTTCTGGGAAATCTCATGATATTTCCCTCATGAAGATGAGAAGCTATCTTCCCCCCACTTGTTGGGAGTTAGTCTTAGAGACAAGGAATTACAGACAAGATGGCAGTGTCCTTGCTGCTGCAGGAGCCGGAGGAGAAGCCACACGGTCTTGCCCTGATGGAACCAGACCTCTGAAACTGGAGAAGCCCTGGGGAGACCCCTGCCAGCAATGAGTTGTTTTGACCACCACTGGATGCCTGCTGGTGTCAGGACTCTGCACCGACTGACCTGTGACTTCATGAGTCAGAAGGAAATTTTATAGACTGATATCAGGCATATGGGTTAATATTGGACTTAGGACTTTGTACTGGACTGGATTGGGATGCTTTCTCAGTGTTCCATTCTTTTGTATATAAATCCATTCCTTATATCCATATGTGTGTCCTTCCTCTAGGTTACTCGGAAGAACACAGTTCATAAGAAAGATACAAAGAAAGATTGTCAATCTTCAATTGGCTCTTCATTTTCTTATGGAATTGGGGTGCTTGGAAACGATGCTGTCATTTGCTACCAGCACGGATAAGAGCCAGACTCTAGGGATCATGGAGAGTCATGCCTTCTGACAGACCACATTTAAATCTTTCCTTCCATTGGGCTGATTTCAAATAACAAATGCATTTTTTTCTGTTGATAGCAAGGTATTGCTGGTTTTACTTTTAAAGCTTAAGGTGTCCTTATCAGTATGTTGCAAGCTATGAATTACAATAAGCCAAGCTGAGTATTTAATAGTAATACTAACCAGGGAATAATGTTGACATTTTCTCAGGTTTCTTTGTCTACAGAAGGGATTTTTTAAGATGAAATCTCTTTCTGGAGTTTCATCCAGTTTTCTGACTGTGAAATGCCATAATTTTTAAATGACAAATTCCAGCTCAAATTACAATTAGAATGAAAAAGATAAGTATTTTCAAACTAGTCTTTTCCTTTTTAAAAATAGTTAAATCAGTGTGAACAAGAAGGGAGCTATGAGATCACCTCATTATACACACATCAACAGAGATACCAAACAAAACAATAAATGGCCGTTGTATTTCAATATGTGGTGTAATTAAAAACACAAAATCTTTATTTTACTCAGTAGAATACTAAATAAGAAAGTAGATAAGTTAATTACATTTTTACATAATATAGTTATGCATTTCATGATTGAAAATTAACTCATCAGTAACTAACAAATACCAAATATTTACAAATAAAATGTGTGTACATCTATAAGTCGGTGACTAGTAAATACTTATTTCAAATATAGAAAAGTTTTTTAACATAGGGTGCATATTAGAATGAATAGGGAGAGGAATTTTTTGAAAGGGTATGCTCTATTTATTTTCCAAAACAATAAACAGTAAATATGTGTAGAAACCAGCAATAGGTTAAAACTATTTTATTAATAAACACTAAAGTTTTCCATTTCTTAAAACATTATATAGTGAAAATTAGTTTTCCCTGTATATCAAGTACATAAAAATGTTCATTCCAATTGTTTTATTTTCATCATTCTTTATTTAATTAAACTTTGCTCTAGTTCAGACCAAATTTACATTAGAAAATCCTTACAACATGAATTGCATTAGTGTCTACTGTTCATAGAAAATGCACAACACTTCAATTTGCAATATATTGATTACATAGTACAGGAAGACACTTGCAGATCATACTTCCTTAAACAAAGAGTTAAAAACATAGAAATCAAGGGAAAATTATTTAATTTTGTAACATTGGTTTGGGGACAAATCTGTAACTGAAAAATGAAGGCATAAAGCCATCCATTTATTTAAAATAAGTGAACCCTCCAAAGTGAAAAAGTGCCAAACGGAGCTGCTATAGTAACACATGTGCTACTAATATCACCCACAGAGCTGGAACAACAGACAGGATCCAAAGATATAGATTAGATTTAGAGTTTGCAAATACCAAATATCACTAGCATTGTTCTGTTTTTCTTCTCATTCCCTGTGAAGGTTACAAAGCAATAGGACTCTAAGTGCTGCCAGCCTCTGCATTTATGATTAGCATTGTTTTCCATTAGGAGCAGAAAATATAATGCAGTCACACTTCAGGGTCCAGATGCTTTGCTGATCTTGGGTATCCCAGACCACCTGTTTTCACATACTCATATGCACTTTAGTCTGTCATTCGTCGATGCCCCATGCACATATTTGGCAGTTCATTTGCCCACAGCTTTGGCAGTTCTCCAAACAAGGGTAGTTCATTGCTCTTTATAATTTCTATGTGCAGCACTCTCCAATTTTGTTAGCTACTCACCATCTCTATAAGCATTAAAGAAACACTATGAACCAAGACAAATTGCTAAGACCAAAGTAATTCTGCCCAAGTCTACTAAATCTAATACTATAATTAGAAATATAATCATATTTTGTTTTAACAAATAATTCATGCAAAGTATATATTCATGACATAAAGGAATTAGATTATTAATAGTGTGTTCTTTTTCTTGATTCCAAGAATTTAGAAACATGGAGTATATAAAACAAACTAATCCTGTATATATTTTTATTATCTTCTTTTGTTAGATTTGCAACACTTTAAAATCATTAGAAAAGTGGAAATACATATTCTTTAAATAATCTGCTTTATAAATTGGAGCTTGTGACTAAATAGACTCAGGGTTTCTTTATGACACCTGTATTTTCTTTTTAAAAATATGTATCTTAAGTCATATGTTACTTTTATGTAGAAAAAATAAATTCCACCAGGCGATATGTAATAGTTTAAAATTCACTTTAAATTAAAATGCCTGTGGTGATTAATTTATTTTTTAAGTAAATCTTTTATTTGCCTTGTCATGGCATCTTAATTAAGTGGTAACAAAATATAACAAATAAAATTAAAAGCATCGCAGTTAAATTAAGTAGTTCAATAAAAGAGGCATAGTTAACGAAGTCACAAATCTTAGAATCATTTAGGAAAACCACAAAGCCCTGAATTCTCTTTTCCCAGGTGGTCTAGGGTATAAGCTATTAAGAGAGTGTTTTGCATGCTGATTATTTCCAAATTACAGCCCACAGAGCAGTAGCTTGGCAACTAGGATCTACAAAACTAACTGAGAATAAGATTACCCATTGCCACGGAGTCGGTTCTGATTCATGATAACCTTACATAGGTTTGTGAGGGCTGTCAAATGTTACAGGAGCAGAAAGCATCCTCTGTCTCGTGCAGCCAGGCTGGGGGTGATTCAACAGAGACCCCAGGACTCCCTAAGAAGATAACCAAGTAACTCCCTGCCCTTGAATCTACTTCCACTCACAACTAACTCACAGAGGTAGAACTGCTCCATTCTTGCTTTGCAAGACTGTACGTTTTGATGAGAGTCGAGAGCTTCATCTTTCTCCCGCAGAGGTGCTGGTGGCTGCCAATTTGCTGACCTTGCAGTTATGAGTCCACAGCATAATCTACTATGCCCTAGGACTCTTTAAGAATTAGAGTGTAACTGAAAGTTAGCAGCTCAAAACCTAGTTAGAAAATGTACACATATGCACACATACACATACATGAAGTGTCCCGGCCTGCGGGACATTCACACGTGGATCTCTGGTGCGGAGCCTGGAAGACGAAGATGGGCAGGAGACGCGAAGAATGGAGGCAAGACAGAATTCTGATCAAGCCTTGTTTATTGGGACAAAACTAAGGGTAAATATAGCCACACAAGCCGGAAGAGGGAGGTACTTATGCAAATACAGCGTATATGGGGGCAGCCAATAATCCTGTAGCACGTACATGATAATGAGGCATAATAACATGGGCCAATCAGGAGCATGGTACCAAAAAAGGAAGAAAAGGTGCGCAGATGTAAATGAAGGGTAAAAGGCAGTTTTCTCTTGACAATAATGGTAAAGGATAATGACAGCATCACTGACACGGAAGCTGGCGTCCGCCAGATCATGGTGACCCGTTGCTTAAGACCCTGGGGCGGAAGGAATTGTTTGCTGAGCAAACAATGGCCTTTGAATCCGGCTCTCTACAATGAAGTACCTTCAATAATTTAATGGAAAATAAATCATCTTTGTATTCCATGTTTTCATAAATGTTTTTAAGTACTCATAAACATACCTCAAAATCACTTTTAGAACATGAAGAACAGGCCATTTCAAAGAGGGCTTGTGGAACTCAGACCAAGAGCCCTTAACACTGGGACCAAAGATTAAGATTCTCCAAGGAATGCCATAGTCACTAAATAGTGCCATGTTTTCTCCTGTCAAGATACAAGATAAAAAAAAGAACATGAAGAAATTATTAAATCATTATCCAAATTCCAGATTTGATTTGGACATGACTCACTATATTATTAGATAGTGACTCCATTATCTTTAGAGCCACCCATACAGGATGTATTATTTTGATAACTTGATCACATTTGACTCAACAGTGACTAGGGTTGAAATATTTCTACATATACCCAAGTTACACAGATTGAATAATACATGAACTGGATGTTTCATTCTTTTTCTGAGTTGTGTATAATGCAAGGTTTCAAGGGTGATTTCAAATGGAAGGAACATTAGAGTTAGGAAGAAGAATTTTGGAAAGAGAAAGAGGTTTACAGCTGGGTAATATTTTGGGATCATGGAGTCCTCTGTGAGGCAGAGACAGTTTAGGAAAATGTTTATCCATGTCTTGTAATTTTTTTCAAGTACGTTCTATGCCAAGTGTGTTCTAAGCACTAAATAGTGCTTTTATTTCTCCCAAACCTTTAGGATCGATATGTGAAAATCTACAGATGTAGATCTAGTTTTTGACTTGCTTTATTTTGAGCAACATTTCAGAGATATGTCTTTTTTTTTTTTAGATTTAAAATTTTATTCAGGGCTCATACATCGTTTTTCATAATACATAAGTGAGCATACTGTGCTAAGCACCTTCACATGTCTGCTGCTGTTATCATTCTCCAAACATCCGTCTTTCCCCTTGAGCCCTTGATATCAGTTTTTCATCCTTTCCCCCTCTTCCCCTGCTCTCCCCTCCCCACCAACCCTCAGTATTCTATCAATTATTATTGTTCTGTCACGTCTTACACTGTCTGTGCTCTCGCCCAACCTACTCCCCTGATGCCCGTCCTTCAAATAGGAATATATATATATATATATATATATATATATATATATATATATATCCTTGTAGTTGGTTTCATCTCTCTACCCCACCTTCTCTCCACCCATCCAGCAGCTCCAATCTCACCACTGGCCCAAAGGGCCTTATCCGTCCTGGTTTTCCCATGCCTACAGCTCCCCTCTCCACCAGTGTACCTTCTCCAGTCCATCTGGATTTGTAAGGTAGAGTTGGGACCATGATGGTTGGGGAGGGGTGGGGGGAGAAGGGAGGAAGCAGAAACTAGAGGAAACTTGTATGCATCATTACCATCCGGCTGCACCCTGACTGGTCTGTCTCCTCCCTGTGAGACATGTCTTTTATTATGTGTGATGAATTGAAGCTGAAGTATTTGAGAATGATGGACATCATGTAGACAACAGTGAAGAAAAAGGCTGCTTTCCATTCAAATCTGGAAGCAAGTATGAGACAGACTTTCCAAACCCTGATTTTAAACCAAGCAGTTTACCCTTAATCTGTTTGAATAGCTGCCTTTTGATCCCAGTACCGGTTCCCCACAGGCACAGTCTCATCTTCTGGAGTTCCATTTGTTCTCACTGCTTCAGTCCACACAGTAAAATGTACTCTGTCTGGCCAATGAGCACCATCAGCTTTTGAGCATACACTGCTTCTTAAAATGGTTAAATGTGGACAAGTTCTATTTGGTATCATGATTCTGTATATTTCCACCTTCTTTCAATGCTTCCTGAATCTTTCAACAGTTTGTCCATTGAATATTTTAATATTGTAAATTGAGGCTTACATTTTCTATTCCATTTTTTTCCAGTTTGATATATGATCAGTGTGTCCTTCATTTTTGGTTTTCCAACTTCATACTTTTGCACATTTTCATTGAAATATTTTGTTCTCTCAAACTGCCCTTTGGAAATTTCTGTTTTGCTCTTTTACTTTATCATTGCTTCCATTTACTTTGGCTCCTCTATGATCAAGAGCAGCATCATAGCATCATGCAGGATATCACTGTACGACAAATTGACAGACGTGTGATGGGAAATTGGAATAGAGGTTTTTATTATCTCACAGAACATTTTCTGATCCTCTGATCTTCATTTATTGCTATTTAGTATGGATATAATTTCATATATATAAAGAATTAATTATCACCCTTAAGAGTAAGCTAAGTAGTCATCTGTGCTTGAATTAGGAAGGCCATGTGGTTTGGACCCTTGTCAAGTTGTCCACCATCATGCAGTCTGTGCTAGAACTGAGCATGAAATATGTTCTTAAATGTCCAGAACCAATCATTTCTTCCCATACATGTTTCCTTTTGGTCTTTCAGATTTCTGTTTAAGACAAATCCTTCACCAAATGTTAATGCTAAATAATATTTCATAATGCACAACATTATTCTAGGTTATAACTCCATTAAAATATTGGAAGCTATTAGGAAAAAGAAACATGAATGAAAATAACTTGAAATTTTATGTGTCGTTACATAGCAATATTTAATCCTCAATTCTGGAGATCCTAAAACTTAATGCTTGTATCATCCAGAGATGAATGAGTTTATGGAAGTGACTCATTGGGCTGTAGTTTACTACTTCATATGACTCTTCAAATCATTCTGGGACACATTAAAAATTCTATCCTCAACACCTGCAATTATAATTTCTTTTTTTTTCTTTTTTTTTTGCAATTATAATTTCATTGGTGAAGAAGTTCTCTATTATTTTATTGTAAGAGGACCGAGGTCGATTCTTTTTTGAGACTCCACATTACTAGAGGGCATGACTCAAGGCACCAGCCTTTTTTAAAATTTTGGAGTATAGGCTTCAGTAAGTAAAGCACACATATCTGTTTAAGTGACAGACGTGGAAAACACACCATCACGGTGGCCTTCCTTTCCTGATTGATAAAAATGTGCGAGATCAATGGAGAGTGATACCAATCAGACTTTTAGCACCCTAAATGATTGCTGACTCAGTCCTCCAGTTGCCATCTGAAATGAGTCCCAGTGTGCTCTTTGACAGACCTAAGCAAAGGAAGCCTCCTTTAACTTCCGGATCTTTCACTATCCTGCTCTGTTTCTTGTACCTTGCTTTCCTCTGCATGACCTGTGACTATTGAGAGTACAGTTTCAGTTATTGCTTGGCCCAGTCACTGGCTTCCACAGCCTTGTGGATAAGGAGTATCAAATAGAGTCTAACCTAAATATCATAAAAGACATTTCAATATCTATGTTGAAGTCCAATGCTATTATTGAAGGAATGATATCTATCCTCCTTCAACGAAATCCAGTTATTGCAACCATTATTCAATTTTATGTACCAGAGTTAGTGATGAAGAAACTGAAAAATTCAACAAACTTCTTAAGTATGAAGTTATTAAACATGAATTCAGGAGGCGTTAATAACAACTGGAAATTTGAATGCTAAGATTGGAAATAAATAGAAGAAACAATTGGACAATATGGTATTTGTGAAAGTAATGAAGCTGGAGGACCCATGATAAAACTTTGCAAGACCAAACACTTGTTCTTAGCAAATACCTTTTTCCAATAATTCAGATGGTGACTACACACATGAACTCATTCAAATGAGATACTTAGAAAGAAAATGGATGATATCTGTGAAAAGAAAAGATAAAGAAGCTTAATATCAGCAACTATAACCAGATGGACTATGGGAAAAGATCATCCCTTGTTTGTATATAAGTTACAGGTTAAAGCTGAAGAAAATGGGAACTAAGCCCCAACAGTTGCATCTGAATTTCAGGAACATCTCAAGAGCAGATTTGCTGCACTAAAGACTATTGACAGAAGATTTTATAAGCTGTGAGAGGACATTAAAAACATCCATAAAGAAAACAATAAATAATTACAAAGACAGGAACAAAGATGAAAGTGGAAGTCTGGTTACAGTTGTGTCTGAGTTAGAGTCCAGTTCATCTGGTGGAGTGTATGCGTGGAATTTCACGATGTGGCCTCTGGAGCATGTCACGTGCCTTTAAGATCCCAGATAACTGCAATGTTCCATGGTGTCAGATGAAGACAGAACTTTTCCACAATTATTATACTCAAATATTAAGCAGGCTTTACCAGCAATTGTTATGGAAGTTGAGTTAGCTATTCTCCCTGAAATTCCCAATTGCATAAGATCTTTGTGCTGTCAAACTAGGAGTTAACTCCCCTGCAGTTAGGATGATGGCTTGCTTCCCTCAGAGCCGTGGGTAGGATTCAAGAGCCATTGTCAATAGCCCCTAGCCTGATAGAAATGTTTATCTACCTCTATAGGTTAAGGTCTGGCCTTTTCACTCTCCTCTTCACATTAGTCATATAGCCATTCATAAGACCACTCCCCTTATCACCATGTAGCCCTTAAGACAGCCCTCCTGTGAAGTATGTCCTTGCCTGTAATTAAGGGCCTGGCTTGGCTCCAGAGGGTATATAGAGATGGGACATAGGATAAGGGGGCAAAACTGCTTCACTCTAGCCTGCCTCCCTCCATGCTGCCGTTCTTCCATCTCTCTCCACATGGACTGTCTAGCGGTGAAGAGGTGAGCATGTACCATGAAAGGATATATATGTAACTTCTAATGCTCTTTTCTCTCTCTCTTTCTCTCTCATGATCTCTATATTGGTGTTGAACCCTTGCTGTGAGTATATCAGAGGCCTGGCCACCATCTGATGCCATGGTACCTGGCTTGTTTCTGCAGGGTGCCTGGAACAGTGTGATTCATTTGGAGAATACCATCAGGGACACTTCCAACCTGAGGTCCCCAAAAGCATGTTCAGTCATTTCACCTCCTACTCCTCCCCCCACCCCCCCACCAACTAGATGTCAGAAAATACATGGTATCAGAGGAATCAGAAGAGAGCTGGACCAAGAATGTTGAACTCTTGTTATGCAGACAAACATGGCTATATCATTGTCTTATATGCAGTATCCAGAAGAGTTTTTTCCAGCAATCTTGTGACTGACATTCTTAGTGATGATCATTGTAAATTTACTCTGACAACCCCCATTGTTTGTGTAGCTATCATCGAGACATGAAAAGATTGATTCTATACAAGTGAATAGTTCAGGTACTGTATTATGGAGCTAGCCTATATTGGCTTAATATTGTTCTCTCAACAGGGCTTCAAAAAATTAGTACCAGGGTCTAATCTAAGGCAACATTAATAGAAAATTGTTGTGCCCCAGGGGGATGATTGATAAGACTCTTTACCATAAATAACAGGGAGGTTTTGAAAGGTTGCCTAGGCAGGTAATAGAAAAACATCAATAAACATAGATGAGGAATGAGTTTGGGGTTACACTAAATCCTAGTTCCAGCCTAACAACAATTAGTTCTTCTTTCATATCATGTCCCTGTTCAATACTAGCCCAAAAAATATGGGTGCGATAAGTCCCTGAGAGCAAGAGAATAGATGGTGCCTGGCTATCAGGTAGAATAGAGGCTAAAGACTTACAGGCTTTTCTCCAACTAAGCAGTCATTTAAGTGAAATGTCAACAAAGTCTACATGGAGATAGTATCAGAAACTGAATTTTGAGAATCCAGTTTGCAGAAGGCTAAGGTTGCCAGTGGGATCCCAAGATACATTTTTGGAAATACATAGGAGATAGGTCTCTGATAATCTCCCTCTATCCATACCAGAGGGATGGGAGGAGGGTGGTTACTAAACAGAGTGCACTGGAGAGAAGTTTATAGAAGATCAAAGGAATAATCCTGCCTTGAGTAATAAAACCTTGTCAGTTGATCTTCCTTCTGATGCAGTTGGATCTGATCTCGTTTTCAACATTCTAAGCATTTTTGTTCATTCATATCAGTGTTATCTAGGATATGTCTGTCATTGGGAGTCATCCCCCAGAATTTGTGTTATGTTTTCTCATTTGAAACCCAGGATTGATGCAGCAACCGGGGCACCAAGTAGAAAAAGGGTTTCTGAGGGCAGGGTATGATGTGTGGGGTAGAGTGGGTAAAAGGTACCTGATGTCAAGGAGTCCAGAAAGTAAAATAATATTTCAAAATTGATTGTGGTAGCAATTATACAATCCTGCTTAATGTGATTCAACTATGGAGTGATATGACTTATGTATTAACTCCCAATTACATAGAAAATGAATGTCAGAAGCTACACTGAAACTTCCTCTTCATAATAGAGTAGCAAAGGGAAATGGAAGAAATGATGAAGTTACAAAGCTGAAATAAAAATTTCAAAGGGAAGTTTGAAAAGACAAAGTAAAATATTAAAATATACAAAGACCTAGAGTTGGAAAACCAAAAGCAGGAAATAAACTCAGCATAACTGATGAAAGAA
This sequence comes from Nesogale talazaci, assembly GCA_004026705.1. Taxonomy (NCBI): domain Eukaryota; kingdom Metazoa; phylum Chordata; class Mammalia; order Afrosoricida; family Tenrecidae; genus Nesogale; species Nesogale talazaci. The sequence goes on along the minus strand of PVJH01020199.1, from coordinate 23,726 downwards.
CTCAAGGAAATAATTCAGTCCTCAATTTGCAACAACTAAATATTCTATGAGCAAAATATTGAATGATACAGTAAGCATCAAAGGAAGATAAATTGAGTTTATGGAATCACTCTACCAAAAAGAAAGAGTCAACATTCAAGCATTTCTGGAAGTACCTTATGAGCAAAAACTAATATTACTGAAGGAAGATGTTCAAGATTCACTGAAAATATTAGGTAAAAACAAAGCTTCAGGAATTGATAAAATGCCAATTAAAATATTTCAGTGGACTGATGAAACAATGGAAGAACTTACACCTTTATGTCAGAAAATGTGACATACGTCTCCTTGGTCAATTGGCTGGAAGAGATGCATTTTTACCCATTCTAAAGTAAGGAAATTCAATAGAATGCTCACATTATATAACAATATCATTAATATCACATGCAAGTAAAATGTTGCAGAAGATCATCCAACAATGAGTGCAGCAGTACATTGACAGGGAGCTGTCAGAGGTGTAGGCTGGCTTCTGCAGAGGACTTGAAACAGGGAATATCATTGTTGATGTCAGATGGATCTTGGCTGAAAGCAGCAAATACCAGGAAGATGTTTACTTATGTTTTATTACCTATGCCAGGGAATTCAACTTTGTAAACTGTGTACATCCTTGAGAAGAATGGGAATTCAAGAACACTTCCTGTGCTCATTTGGAAATTGTACATGGATTAAGAAGCAGTTGTGTGACCAGAACAAGGGAATATTGTGTGGTTTAAAATCTGGAAAGGTGTGTATCAGGATTATATTCTGTTGCCATAATTAGTCAAATTGTCAGCTGAGTAAACAGAGAAGCTGGACTATATAACGAAGAACATGACATCAGGATGAGAGCAAGGATTTTTGAACACAGGTGACACAATCCTCCTTATGGAAGGCGTGGCAGATGTGAAGCATCTGCTTCTAAAGATCAAAGACTGCAGTATGGATCAAGCCTGCAGTATGGATTATAACTCACTACAAAGAAGATAAAAACCCTCACAATGGCACCAAGGGGTAACGTTATGATAAACAGAGAAAAGATGGACGTTGTCGAGGCTTTTGCCTTGCATGGATCCATAATCAATGTCCACAGGAGCAGCAATCAAGAGGTCCAAAGACACATTGCACTGGGTAAATCTGCTGCAGTAGACTTTTAAGAGTACTGCAAATCAAGGATATTGCTCTGAGTGTTAGGGTGTACCTAATCCAACTCATGACATTTTGTGTTGTTTCGCCTACATGGGAAAATTGGGAATTAAAAAAGGGAGACCAAAGAAGAAATGATGTGCTTGAATTGTGGTAATGACAAAGGATATTGAAAGTGTCATGAAATTCCAAAAGGGCTAACAAATCTGTCATGGAAGAAGAACAGACAGAGTGCCACTCTGCCACAACTATAGTGATACTTTGAACATGTTGTCAGGCTAGAGGTATCCCTAAATTCATGTTAGCTAAAGGGAAGGGGAAGGAACAAAGAGAAAAGTCCACAATGAGATGGATTGACACAGTAGCTGGAACAGTGGACCTTAACATAGAAAACAATGTGACAATGTCACAAGGCCAGAAAGTATTTCTGATAGTTGTATTAGAGTCACTATGGCTTGGAATGGACTCAGTACCACCTAGCAACAGCAACATGATCATCTTTAGCTAGGGGCTTGATTCAAAGTTAAAATATGGTTTCTCTAAAAGGAAGTTTTGATGTTCTTAATAAATAATGGTTCACCTTTGGTTCGTTCACCTTTGGTTCGTTCACAAGTGGCATTTGAAGCCATAAAATTAATTATACTCAATTCTACTTTGACTATAGAAATACTGAAACATTATAACATTTACAGTCTGCCTATAGAAAAAGAGTCCAGCAATGGAAAGTGAGAAAAATTAACTCATGAGTTGAAAGGAAAATTAAGTGTCAAATAGTTCGAAGTCTTTGTAATAAAATGCAAGGTAAAATGAAATTTATTATTTAATAAGGTAACAAAATAACTCTATTAGAATAAACAAAGACATGACTGGAGTGTTTGGAGTTGATAATGTCAGGTGAGGAGGTGAGCATCATGAGTATATTTGAAGAATTATGGTCTGACAGCAATATCCAAAAATGACATTGCAATTATTGGAAAGTGACAGAGAACAAATATTTATAAATTTTAGATCTATTATGCCAGCTTGAATTCTAATAAAACAATTCAAAAAATGGTACAAACTGAAAAAAGTAAGGTATAAAAATAAAGCATGAAATCCAAATCCTTGAGAAGGGAAAATGGTCTCAAAGAAAAAATTGGCAATTAGAATCCCTTCTACTTTATTTTTCTGATGAAAATATAAAACATCCAAATATGTATATAAGCAGCCTGGTTTACTTCTTTCGAATAGATGATTTCTTTGGTTGTGTATACTTTTTCATGAAATATATGATAAAATATTCTAAGAATGGGCCTACAAGATATTTTAAAGTGAGGGATTGTGAAGTAACGTTACAAAAAGTGATTGTTACAGGAATTTTTGTGGACATTTTGATTGCTTTTTGAAGTTAAAATCCCATTGCTTTCTAGCCAATTTTGTTTCAGAGAGAACTTATAAGAACCTAAGGTAATACTACACAGCAGGGTTTCCAAGGCTGTAATCTTCATAGAAGCAAACTCTCGATTCTTTCTTCCCTGAAACAGCTGGTGAGGGTGGACCACAAAACATTTATTCCACCACTGTGGATTTTTTTTTTATCCATGTGGTAAAATAGTTTCTGGAGCTGAAATGTTAGGCAAATGTGACAAGCATGGAGTATGAATTACTGAACTGCAGTGATGCTTATAGTCTTATTATGTAGGAAAGTCCAGTTAGCACATTTATATTATTTCCCACAGTAACATTGAGAAATTCAACTGCAGTCAAGAAATACATATACAAACAAACACTAATAGGGACAGTTAAGGGAGAGAGAGAGAGAGAGAGAGAGAGAGAGAGAGAGAGAGAGAGAGAGAGAGAGAGAGAATCAGTCAACTCTTTGGAGAGCCAGAATTGTAAGTTGTAGTCTTATAACATGCATTTTAAAAGAGCATGAAGCACTCTTTGAAATCATGGCGTGATGAGTATATAAGAGATAACTTCCCTGTTCTCTTGAATATAGGAACTATGTGTACTAGTCTTAAAAAAAACACCCAATGTATTCCAAGCAAAAGATATGAGGGTGTTAGGGAAAATTCAAAGATGTAAAGGGATGTGATGATAAAATGATATAAGTTGCTAAGGACGTGAGAAAAGACTTGGGAGGGTGGGACTATTGATATAAACATTGGTGATAGAGTTTACTAAATTAATCTTTGGGTTTTTAATTGAAAATTAATTGCAGTTTCAACCCAAACAGTCCACAAGAGAAAATGAAACAATCTGCTTCTGAAGAGACCTACAATCTATTAAATGCTAATACAGCTACTGTTTTATAGGTTGCTTTAAGTCAGATTCAATGCAACAGCCCAGACAAGAGGAATCCATGAAACATGAAGTTAGAATAAAAGAAGTGAAGAGAAAACACAAAAATCATACAGTTAAGTATTTTTGACAAGCTAATTTTGACTGAAATGGATAATACTATGAATTATTGTCAATATGGAGAGGCAATCATTAATGGCTTCAAACTCACCAGAGAAGGTTCAGATGTGATAAATATTTTCATTCAATTTTGGATATGCTTCTGAATAAAAAGGACTAATGATGCATCTCTGAAGCTGGCATGAGAGAATGTGTCTGTGATTAATACAAGGCTTTATAATAAATCAGTTTACTGGTATCCATCCTCCATATAAAGAAATCTGCTATCCTGCATTTGCTTCATGTACGTATGATAGGAAAGGACTCGATTTAGACTAAACAATTGACAAGGCCAAGATCCAACTAGTCTCATTAGATTAAGCTCCTTTGATTGTTATATATTTAGAGCATTAATGGTGTCAGACATTGAAACCACAAATTGTAAACCTTACATATATATTTTTATTATTATTTCATATTTTTGAGCAAAAATAATTTTTGTAACTTGTTTATGAGAATCAATTTAAAAATATATTCTGTTTTAAAATACTCCTAAATATTCTTTAACAGTTTTCTTTGGACTAAATCTAAAGTTAAGGATTATCAGAGGCAGTAATAGAAGAACATAATCTAAATCAAAGTGAAATTTCAATGCCAGGGTAAAGACATTTTCCATCATTTAGAATGTGATGTTAAAAGCTTATCTTTTACTAATGGTGTAATTTTCTTACTACTTTTTTAAATTAATAGACAAAATTATTTGAATAAAATATTGCATCCTCAAAATAGAAGTGACATTTGAAAAAGAACATCCCACACCAGCTAATATTTTTCACTAAATGATGGAAAAAATGAGAATATTAATTCACTTTATGCTGGAAACTTCGTTCCCTTGCTTTTATGTTTTAAACAGTGTATCCTTTTACAATATTATCATATTTAATAATCAAGAAAAATTATTATGGAATTAATTGGCAATTTTTCAAGCATAAACAATTGCGATGTAAAAGTATATATTAAATGATTTTCATGTTTTAATAATAAATGCATTGTTTGGTAAGTTTGTAGTTTGTATAAGTGCAGGGCAGTCAGTGTGAGATACAGTGAAGTCTTATCACATGCATGATTCTATAATCTTTAAAGAAGTCTATGTTTAATAATCACATTTTTATTTATGAAAACAGAATGCATTATGTCAAATTTACCACTTTCCATTTCTTACTGAATACTCTTCAGACATCATTATTCTGCTGTTCCAATCTGTGGGTGATAAATAATGGATTCTATTGAAGTGCAATATTTAACTCCTGTGCTACACAGAGAGGAGCACCCAATTGCTCATCAGCCCAAGGCTGAGGTGAGGCAGACCTTCGTCTGCCAGGCTTCTTTATTCTGATAGTAACTCTTCCTTCCATGGCCCTCAGGCCCATTGAGTTTGACAATACATTCCCATGTCCTAACACAGACTTAACAGACACTGCTCAGAATTATGGAGGTTAATTAAGAAATTTAACAGATTATCAGAAGCCCACAGCAATGTTTCTCTTCAGCCTGCAGACAGAACTCACTCACTCACTCACTCACTCACTCACTCACTCACTCACTCTCACTCTCTTTCTCTCTCTTTCATCCTGTAGGCCATTTGGCCTCTGGTCTCCATGGACTAGCATGCCAGCTTGGTGCTGTGCCTCATAGTCTAGTGTTCTTCACACTGCTCCTCTGCTCTGTCCCACGGTCTCTTGGCCTTGGCCTCTAGTCATGACATGTGTTGCCTGTATCACTTCAGGAGGGATTTCCAATAGGATTTACTGCTGATTCTTCCTTGATGGCCCAGGGAATTTTCTTTGTTACTATTTCTGAGACAGCTATTTTGGTAATCAGGGAAATGGATCCACGATTAATGTTTCAGGTGTCCTGTTTCCATAGTCTCACCCATACATTTCATTGGAGTTAGAGAGACACAGTAATAATTTTAAAAAATCCTTGAAACTCACTGCCATCAAGTTGATTCCAACTCACAGTGACCCTATGGGACGTGGTAGAACTTCTGTAGACTTCTGAGACAGTCACTATTAACAGCATTGGCTTTCTCCTAGAAAGTTGGAAAGAAGACTCATATTAAGAAATTTTACTTCACCATAATTGGCTCCTGTAGAATCTCACATAGATAAAAACATTCTTTCTCAGCATAGCAGCAAAAACAGGTCAGTTTGTGGTGTCAAACTGGAAGTAATGGTAGCAGTAATGTATTAATTCAACTTATTTTTTCAGTACATAGATGACCAAATGACTGGGAAGCCTGGGTGCTGGGAAGCAGTTCTAACCACTAGAATTGGTGGAAGATTCCTTAACCACCTGAGCTACACAGATGACCCAACTTTGCTTGCTGAATGGGCCATCTCAAAATCTGAAAGTTTCAAGGCAACTCAAAATTTTTGAAGCACTTGCAGACAAAATAAAAGAATACAAATCAGTATGATGACAATTGAACCAAGAGGAAATGAAAATCCTAAAAACCTAGATATTAACAGAGTATATAGCTGGAAAACTGTTTACATCTTAGAACTATTATAAAGAACACTTATACCATTATAATTGCACCACTGAAATTCTGCCCCACATGATTATTCACAAAGATCCAGACCATAGTACCCATGAAATCCCTGATGATCAATAAATGCACAGAACCGAAAGCCATGGCAGGGAAGTTGATGCTGTTAAGTATTTCATCCTCCTTTAATAAAAAATTAGCATAAGAGTAGCAGTCAAGAAATCAAACAACGTATCACATTGGGAAAAATATACTGCAAAATATAAAGTGTGAGGGGGGGCAAAGGGGACTAACAGGTATATTATGCTGATAAATGAAGTATGCTTGATCTAAGTCATGGTACCCTAAATTATATGCACACTAAAATTGGGCAGCAAAAGGAGACGGTCAAGGAAGAAGTGATCCATTTGGGTGATTGAATTGGTAAAGAATGCTAAGTAGACCATGGATTGCCAGAAGAACAAGCCAATTTGTGTTGGAGGAATTATAATCAGAATATTCCTTTTTAGTGAGACTGTTCTGTCTCAAACAATATTCACTACTTTTTAAAAATCTATATTCTCTAACCCATTGCAATGGCTACACAGAATTCAGAGAATATATATAATTAAAACATTTATGAAGGAAGTTGCTTGGTTTTCGTGTAAGTGAGAAATGCTCAGGAGACATTCAGCTCCAGCTCTGAGGGTCAGCAAATCCAGATCCCTGAACTAAGTGTCCAGAAGCACACCGCTCCAGTAAGCCACAACCCGGCGCACTCAGCTCCACTTCCACTGATCAGCAAGTCTACCTCTCCCCATTAAGTACGGAGAGAGACCCCTCTTCACCTGCCAGTCTCCGGCCAAAAAGTATTCAATTTTACTTGCTCCATGAGCTGCAAAGTTCACCACTCTGCTTCATGCTTTGCTCCAGTGGGATGCCACTTTGCCTTCTAAATCCAGGAGGTTCACTGTTCAGGGATTTAGGATGTGTAGGACACACTCCACGTCTGCGATTCTGAAATCCCTTCTGCTTCTCAGAAGGCTCATTTTATAGGCAGCAGGAAGGCGTTCTAATGAGTACAGTTCAGTTACTAATAGAATAACATTACCAGTATCTTCCTCCATCTTCTTACCAAGACTGATGTACAAAAAGATCTTTTGGGAGGATTATTGCAAAAAAGTGGTGATTTCCTAAATGGTGCTTAATGGCCCTCAAAAGTTAAGTCAACTTTCAAAGTACTTTACTCAAACTGAAGAACAATCCATGTAAAACTGATAAAGTATATCTGGCTTTAATTATTGTAGCAAGGATCCCATGACCCTAAAAATTTAGAAAGCCACCCAAAGATATCTTTATCAGTTTATGATTAAATCATAAAAAGGCACATCACCCTAAACCACTATAATTTCTAAATACATATATTTGTAAACATGTGCTTTTCTTACTTCCCGAAGTTATTTTCAAAAGAATTTTCCAGATGGAACAATCCACAGGCAATTTTTTAAAATATAAGAATATATTTGCATATGTTGTAATTACATAATTTCACATCAATTTGAAGATATGAAATTGTAGGGGTGGAGTCTAGCCTGTCAATCATGGCCTTTTCATAAGGAGAATCATGAGGACTTCTCTCTCTTGACCTTCACCTTCCTCCTATCTACTCAGAGAGCTACCAGGGCCACTGCAATTGGATCAACAGAATTTTGCAGCCACAATCTGGTGATGTTCCTGGGTTCTGCAACATTACGTGTGACTTTGTGAGTCTGAAGAGGAATTTACAGGCTAGTATCAGACTTATGGATTAGTATTGAACTTATGAACTTGATCTGTACTGGTTGGGACATATGTTTGATATACAAGAGGATACCCCCAAAAGAAACATTTTCTCCACCAGGTGGGCATTAATCAACTTTCTCTGAGTTAGTGCACCCAGTCACATAGCCTGGGAAGGTTCTTTTTGTCAAAGTGAATTTTTTCATAAAAGCAGTCACTTTAACCTCATTTTTTTTGTAATGGCCAATTTAAAATGACATGCAGCTGTGAAATTTGGTTTCCTGCTCAGAAAAACTGTTCCAGAAACTGTTGTGATGTCGAACCCAGTTTACAAGGACAGTGCTATGGGAAAAAAGTTCAAGTGTAAGAGTGATTCTCTCATTTCAAAGAAATGAAGTGATTAATGATAAACTTCACTCTGATGTCCATCAACTTCTCCAATGGATGAAAATGTCGACTTGCACTGCATTTGGAGTTAATTTCACTAGTCAAGCTTTTTTATTTAGAGGTTCTGGAAAAGTAGTGTAATTGTGGAACAGAAAGTGCCTGATTTGTGGTAGATGGGGGACTGTTCTTATACCGGCTTATGCCGCTATCTCAGTATGCCAAAAGTTTGCAAAAACCAGCATTCCTTTCTTGCTGCATGCACCTGAGTCACCTGACATTGCTCTGTGCAACTTCTCTGTTTTGAAGCCTATGACAGGCAGAGATTTGACAATATAAAAGAGATGGAGGGAAAAAAACAATGAGGGAGATACTGTCAGCTTCCAAACTGATGAATTTGCGAAATGTTTCCAAGAGTAGAATCACAGATTTGAAATATGCATTAAGTGTAATGGAGAGTACTTTGAGTGTGACAAGGTTGTTTTGTTAAAAAATTAAATGGGTGATTTTGAAAAATATATATCCTTTTCTTAGGGGAGCACCTTATCCTATGACACAATGCTATTGAATTATAGAAATAAAGCCTTCTCAGCATTGCTGGAAGCATTCACCTACCATGTTGCTTCCCTTCCTTCTTTTCCCACTCTGATAACCTTCAAAATCTGATAGTGCCTCCTAGTGGGATTCTTTTATTTTTATAAAAAGCCTGCTTGATTTTAGTCTTTTATAATAGTGACCTCATACCATATTTGTTCATTTTTTGATAGACGAAATTTACTCAATGTAATTCAAGTCCTCCCTGTCAAAAGAGATTTCAAAGTTTCATCATCTTTGTTTAATGACGTAGAGAAGTCCATTGCATGTTTGTGCCAAACTTTATTCATCCAGTCTTCTCCCGATGCTCATTTAGGTCTGCTTGTGTCCTCTTGCTTTTGTGGGTAGGACGAGGAGATGCTCATGCATGGCACCTTAGTCCTTTAGGGTGCATTCCAAGTAGAAAGATTGCTGGGTCATGTGGTATTCCTATTTCTTGTTATTTGAAACTACATAGTTTATAGTCCCACTAGCAGTATGAGTGCCCCAATCATTCAAAAATAATTTTTTACCTCCTAAGACCTGCATCTTCTGCTATATTTGGTGTCAGCTTATTTTTATTTCCCTCCATTAGCATGTCTTTCTCTTACCAAGAAATGGATAGATTTTTCCGTATTTTGTATTGTCAACCTTTCCCTCTCTACTGTAGTCTTTCAGTTAACATTTAACTCTCCACATGCTACTCCACAGCTTCTGCTTACATTCAGAGCCAAATATTCATAACTCCTGTCAACTTTTCATACTTTTATTTCCATACACCCTCCTCCCTCATTCTTCGCACTACTCTGGCGTCTACTTCTATACTCAATAAAAATAATATTTGCTAGGTATGGCACTAAATTCCATGTTTCTAAATCCAAAGGAGAGAGATCTATTTTTTATTATAAATGACATAATAAAGATTTGATGCAGTTCCATTTACCTCATATATATTTTTTATTTTTTATTTTTTTCCAATAATTTTATTGGAGGTTCTTACAGCTCTTAAAACATTCAACACATCATTTGTAGAAAGCATATTTGTACACGTTGCCACATTCATTTACAAATATTTTCTACTTGAGCCCTTGGCATAAGCTCTGTCACCCACCTCCTTTTTCTTTTTTAAAGTAGCTCTTATAGCTACCACAACATTCAGTACATCATTTGTAGCAAGCACATTTGCACACATATTTCCACATATATTTCCCAATATTTTCCATTTGAGCCCTTGATACAAGCTCCTCTTTAAAAATTATATGAGCTTATAATTCATTCCTATGAAAATGAAGTCTTCTGCATGTTGCTGCCGTCAGTCGTGCTGTGATCTGCTTTGCTCTGTTGCAGGAATGTGCTTGAGCCCTTCTTACCGAGTCTCACCTTTCCGTGTGTTGACACAGCATGCTTCCCATAAGTTCTAGTGAGGAGGGAATTTCTCTTTATGGTAAGATTTCACCCATCCAGAATCACCCATCCATAATTTATGTATCATCTGGATGCAAATTACTCAGATGTTTATATAATCAAGTTAGACAGTTTCTTTAATTACATATATGTATATTTATTTTGATATGTCAAAAGCATCTAGGTATGAAGGTGTCATAAATTGAATTCATAATCTTCTCTTGCCTATCCCTCATTATCCAAGTTGTTTTTTCTGGAAATATCAAATATACATAGAGAAAGCAAAATTTAACTTATTTCAACTACAAAATAAAATCCAACACCAAATTCTATCCATGTGTTTTCTACAGCATATTTCAAAGTCAACCTCTGGTTAACATTTCTCCAACTACCACTCAAGTCTAAGCCACTCTCATTTTTGACATGCACTGCAGTTACTATCTCTAACTGCTTTCCCACATCAACTATTTCACCTTTAATCTTTCCTCCATCATGCAATGAGAGTGCTGATTGCATACACAGTCTAATCATGCCACTCTTCTGAAAAAACACTATTCTTGTGAGATGAAAATTAAGATTGCCTAAATTATCCCATTCAACCTGTCTATCTAGTATCATCTGACAGAACCTGCCAACTTAACCTTTATTTTCTAAATACAGGCACATTTCTTTCTCCAACACGCATTGTGCTTATTTGTCTAAGAATTTTTGTGTATGCTGTCAGTTGTATCTTATAGGCATATTAAATCTTTATATAGCTATTTCTAGCATCTTTCAAATAATTGAGAATAATTTGATACTATCCTGGTATCTTTTGAGGGGTTAAGAATATCAAAAGATAGCAATATACCTAGCTTGACCATTACATATATATGGCAAAAGTATATTATCGAAAATTGATTTTGAAAATCAGAAGTTATATTCTCATCCAAGTTAATCATTTTTGAGCTATTAAACCCTCTGCCAATCAATTTAAATTAATTATCGTGTACTGCTAGCAAGTTAAACTTTGCTCAAGAACATAAAATAGTATATGAGATAAAAATGGAACTCCACAGTGTTTCCATGAGGATTGAATATGTAAATAAGTGATTGGGAGAGACAGGATATCTATATTTAAATTTTTCATCTGGTCACTGAAAGTTTTGATTGAACAACAACAGTATCTAGTATCTGGAATGTGTAATATTTTAGTGTCTTTTGAGGCGTTCAAGACACATAAAAACATCAGCATCCAAAGATTTACAAACCAAGCTCAGGGAGAACAGTGTATGAATATTTTATTTTCAATATAAATATGCTAACAAATAATAGTATTATGTATTGAATATGACTCTGTTTCCCTCTGCAATTGACCCAACCAAAGTCCGAACAGTGTTTTCAAGCCAGGATGACTACAAAATTTAAGATCGATAGAAATTGATGAGATCATATTCCCATACATTTGTTTTTCTGATACAACTATGAGGTGATAATTGTCTTATCCCACATATCTCCATGCACCATTTTCTTTGTATGTTTATGATATCACAATTTTTCTGAATTTGTTCATGCTTGTTATTTTGTTTCATTTAACTTATTTAAATTATATTGTGGAAATTGGTTAGCCAAATATATAATAAACAAAAATACATTTATAAACAAATGCATACATACATATAAAATTAAATGTGTTTGGTGACAGATTTGAGTAAGGGAAATGTGAAATAAAAATTTTTTACCTACCCACTTTACGGTTTATCTCTTTCTGGTATTAAAAATGGCAATCTATTATCCATTGCCTCCAGAATAAAAGTAAGCCACACAGTCTACAATGATATTCTTGTTAAAAGCATGCCATCTGGACTTAGTGGACTTTATGGACTATGACATCAAAGAGTTCCATGACATCAGACTTACCCGTGTGAAGACATTATCTCATCTGTCGATCCAACAGGTCAGTTGAGTCTGTCATTAGGTGCATTCAGGTTAAAGTCAAAGAAAATTCAAATAAGTCCAGGAGAACTAAGGTATGATCTGGAGTCTATCCCACCTGAATTTTGTGAAAGTAGTATATCATTCAGTAGCAAAAAAGCCACAGGTGAGCTTAAACTCAGCCAATGAGATTGGCCAACACCCTCACCCATGCCTCCCAAGCCAGAGGAGATAGAAGCAGTCCGCCTTCAGGCCAGTCTCAACCTGCAGGCCTGCTTGGTAGACAGAGGGTGGGACTCTGTCCCATGTGCTGTGTGGGCTTTGAGGCCAGAACTCCCTCTCAGTTCTTTCTTGGGGTCCCAGGGATTTACTGCTTCCACAAGCCTGGTGGTTTTGTGCTCCCAATCCGTTATTCTTTCTACATGGTTTTCCAAGTTCAGTCATGAACTTTTGCACAGTTCCCACACAGCTGTGCACAGTTCCGTCAAACAGTGTGTACTTACTGGAAACTGTAAAACCCCAAACTCCCTTTCTCCTCATAAACCACCATCATCATTTTTAAAGCATTTCCTTCCCACTACAGGCCCAGATATCAGCTCCCAATTTCTTCCCCTTTTCTTCCCCACCCGACCTCCCTCAGGAACTCTCGGTAAGTTATAGATTATTACTTTCATATCTTACATCGTCCTCCATCACCCTTGAGAACTCAGATAAGAAACTGGAATGTGAAAATTATTCTAGTAATATCAAATACCTTTCCACTTAATAGGACCACACGCACACCAAAGAAATATGAATGATATAAACATAATTCCCTTTTGGAAATGGAGTAAAATTTATCAATATGTTTTTATTTTCTTTCTGTCTTTAAACTCCGGTTAAGCTTTTTTTTTTCTATAAAGAGATCCAAAAAAAAAAAAAAAAGGAGCAAAATTCACTGCCAATGAGTGAATTCTAACTCAATGTTGACCTAGGTAGATTTTTTGAGGCTGTTAGTCTTTATGAGTGCAGATAGCCTCTTCTTTCTCCCATAGAGTATTTCATAGACTTGATGTAACACCTCCTCAACAGAAGACAGATAAAATTCATCAAAAAAGTGAAAGATCATATAGTAACATTATTTTTAATGGAAAATCACCTAAGATAATGAAGAAGACCAAGACTTCACAATCTGTCCTAAGAAATCAGGTCAGAAGTGGTTCATATAGGTGGTAATCATGTGCTTTTGACATTTTGTGACTTTGAGAATTTAAGCTTATAATAGATTGTCCCAAATCCAGCAAGAGCAACAACACACATTGTTTTAAGGGAAGTGAAAGTCTGAGTTAACAACATGAATTACAGCAGTGGTTTTCAGTGGTAAATGTTTATACCACCTGGAAAAATAACAATATCTGGGGGTGGGGGTGGGAAGTTTTTCTTGTTACTAAAGTAACAATTTCTTTCATGAAATTAAACTGGTTCCAAGAATATGGAGGTTAAATACATCCCCAAAGTCCTTCCCAAACTGCATAACACTTTGTCACTTCTGACATCAGCCACCACCTCTCCTTATTAATATATTTCCTGAAGTCTGAACATTCTGCAATTTGAAACAATAACCACCCAGAACTCACAGAGCGAAGAAAAATGGTTCAACTCTTATAGGGACTGGTAAACCCCAATCCAAAATCCAGAGGATTCTGTATGGAGCATTCTTCTTATCCCCAAGGTGGTGGAAGCTGGTCAAATAAGGTTGGGTGTAGATATCAACTCAACTTCCAAGAGCTGAAGCCAGAGTAATGAAAGGCAAACCTGACTTCAGATCTGAAGGAGATGCTTCCCTCCCAGCTCACCCCTTTTGCTGGTAATGAAAACTCCCTTACAACTTCTCAGATGGTTCACTTTATGCACGGCTGGATGGAGATCACAATATATACTATAAACAAAACTCATAATGGGATCCTACCAGTCTCTTCCTTCACTTTCTCTTATTCAGATCCACCAGGAAAAGCCCTGTTGGCTGGAATCACTGAGACTGTGGCATGAAAGGCCCGTCTCATATGCACTGCCCCGCAGCAATCCACTGGAGGAGGAGGCCACTTGCTCACCTTGGATTGAGGACAGGCATGCTAGCAAACATAATGGGAGTCACTGGATAGGCCCCAGAACAAATAAGCATCTGACCTTTGAATTGCCCATTGCTGAGAAACTCTGCTCTAAAGCGCTGTCAGGCTGGCTGATATGTCTGTGGACAAAGATGATCTTTTCTGTAATAAGAGGTTTTTGTTTTTTTTTAATAATTTGCTTCTGGGCTGCACTTTCTTTTTTTATGTCTATCTTGGTAATTAATACTCATTGAAAGAAACTGAGGAGTTTGAGGGTGGAAATGTACTAAACATAGACATCCCTATGCTGTGACATTGCTTGGACAACTTTGAATATACAGTTCACCATAGCTGAGATAGGTTTGAAATCTGACTTTGGGCTCCTCTGTTGACTGGCAGAAAGTCAATTAGCAAGAACACCACTGTACTTTTGGACAAGTGGTTCTTTATGGCCAGGCATAAAAAAGAATGATGCTCTTTGGCAGTGGAAAACATCACAGTGGATTGTTCTTACTGAATTCCCTATTGGATTAGTACCATAAAAGTCATTTTAGTACTTCAAAAATCCCTACGAAGTTAAGATAATGAAACTATGGTATTTAAGAGATAACCACTGAGATTCCTCCACACATGAGAGTGTGAATTTATGTGACTACATGAAACCATAATCTAACAAAGTTAACACGAATCAACAACCAAATATAACTATTATGTGATATTACTTCAATAATGTGCACATAAATGTTAAGCTATCAGAGAAAATTATAGCTTAATAATTACAGAAGCTTATGCAAAAGGATGAGCACTATGGATGCTATACACATAACAACTGACCACTCGATTTCAGAACATTGTTGTTGTTATTGGTCACTCGTTGAAGCCCTCTGCCCAACAGAAGAAACACCTCCTAGACCTGCTATAGCCTCACAATTATGCTTATGCTGAAACTATCATGGCAGAAACTGCCGATATATTTCATGAGGAGCCACTTCTTTTTCATTTTCCTTCCATTTTACCAACCATGATGTCCCTTGCCAGGGACTGGACTCTCCTGATTGCATATCTAAAGTACATGACAGAGGGTTTTCTCATTTCCCCCTATTATACTTACCATTCTGTGGCAGTTCGTGGCATTTCCAATATTCTTTCTCAACAGCATAGTTCAAAAGTATGTGTTTTTCTTTAGTCTTCTTTATTTAAGTTCCAAATTTCACACATATGAAGCTATTGAAAAGAAAACACGGCTTGGCCAAACATGGCGTAGTCCTTACAGTCCTTCAACACTTTAAAGAAGACTTGTGTAACCAATTTAATCATTCGGTCTTTTGACTGCCATTTCTATGAATGTTGGTTTTGGATCCAAGCAAGAAGACTTCAATATTTTCTCCCATTATGGTGATGTGACCTATGGGTTCAGTTGTAGAGATTTTGGTCTTCCCTACTTTGAACCGTAATTCCCAGTGAAGTTTGCAAACCTTGATCTTCATTCACAAGTACTTCAAGTACTCCTCACTTCCAACAAGCCAGTTCATGCTATCTGCTTAATACAAGCTGTTAAAAAGCCTTCTTCCAATCCTGTTGCTATATTCTCTTTCAAATAACATGGCTTCACTAATTATTTGATAACATACAGAATGAACAATTATGGTGAGAGGACACAATCTTATTATACAATTTTCAGGATTTTGAAGCATGCAGCATTCCCTTGTTCTGTTTCCACAACTGCCTCTTGTGCAATTTCAACATAAGCAGAATGAAATATTCTGTAAATCCCATTCTTCACAAATGCA
This sequence comes from Nesogale talazaci, assembly GCA_004026705.1. Classification (NCBI taxonomy): domain Eukaryota; kingdom Metazoa; phylum Chordata; class Mammalia; order Afrosoricida; family Tenrecidae; genus Nesogale; species Nesogale talazaci. The sequence goes on along the minus strand of PVJH01020199.1, from coordinate 7,722 downwards.
TTCATAATTTGTATGATGCGTATGTTAGATGCCTTTGCATAGTCAATAAAACACAACAAACACAGTCTGGTATTTCCTGCTTTGAGTCTAATCTATGTGACATCAATAATGACAGTTCTTTGTTTTTTCTTTTCCTTTTTTTTTTTTTTTGCTACAATGACAGTTCTTGAACCTCATCCTCTTTTCAGTCTGGTCTGAATCTCGAGCAAATCTCTGACAATGCACTGTTCCAAGCACTGTTGGATGATCTACTGCAAAGTCTTACCTGCAGGCGATATGAATGATGCTTTTTCTATTGTTTGAGAATTCTATTGGGTCACCTTTCTTTGGAATAGGTACAATTAGATCACTTCCTATTACTTGGTCAATTAACTCTCTTCCGAATTTCTTGGCATTGATGCATGAGTGTGTATGGTACTTCATCAGCTTGTTAAAAAATTGCGAATGGCATTTCATAGATTGCTGGGCATCATATTTCAGTTAATGTTTTTTGTTAAACTTGGACTAATTCCTTCAATAACACTGGTCCTCTTTCATGTGCTACCTCTTGAAAATGGTTATATGTCAACCAGTTATTTTTTTGGTGCTACAAATCTTCTATCCTTTCCATTTTCTTTTATGCTTCCTACATAATTCAATATTTTGCCCACAAAATATTTCAAAGTTGCAATGTAAAACTTGGTTTTTCCCTGAATTCTTTCATTTGTAAGATATGTTGAACATGTTCTTCCCTTTTAAATTTCAGACTGTAGGTCCTTGCAAATTTCATTATTCTATTTGGCTTTGTCTTCTTGGTATGCACTTAATTTTGTTGTTGTTGTTAAGCTCTTTGACTTCATCCTTTCCTCCTTTTGTTTTAGTTACTCAACAATTAAGAGCATGTTTTAGAACATCTTCTGACATCCACTTTGATCTTTTCTCTCTTTCCTGTCTTTTTAAATGACCTTTCGCTTTCTTCATGTATAATGTTTTTCACTCAACCCACAGCTCTTCAGGGATTTTATTATGAATGTTTAAAATACAAATATTTTCTCAAACTGTTCTCAGAATTGACTCTATGAACTTGCTCTAATTTTCTTTACCTTTAAGCAAAACTTGCTGCTGAGCAGTGGATGGTCAGGCAGCCCTGGTTTGGGCTGCTGCTGTTGAGCGTCTCTATTGCCTCTTGTCTCAGATGCCGTACATTTGCTTTCTGTGCACTCCATCCGGAGAATCCCAAGACCCATACTTTGCACATATAAAATTCCAAAGAGTAATTATTGCTGCAGCCGTGTCTTCTCATTTTGCTCCATGCCCCGCTAGCAAAGGAGAGTTCTGAAGATTTGTCTCCCACATGCTATACTCCTGTAGCTTTTGCTCTAGCGGCATCATTTTGGTAGACTCCACTCAGAGAAGTCAGTTTTTTTTCTGTCATATATTGAGTGTTCATCTTTCAGAAGGGCTCCTTGTCTGGTACTCTCTCTGACAAAGCCGTGCTTGTATTTATTACCTTTTTAGTAACTGGCAATGTTCAGGTGCTATCCATAGGATTTTCCTTCTTTGTTGCATGTTCTTAGTCTGGAAGCTCTGTTCACTTTAGCTGAGTCTGCTGGTATTTAAAACATCAGTGACCTAGCTTTCAGCTTTCACTGGAACATACAAACCACCACAATGTGACAATATGACAGACAAGTGGGGGGGGGGGTCAGAACATTAGAAACCATCAAAACCAGAAAGGCTATCACTCTTATCACTTTACTCTTTGAATGTTGCTGAGTGTTTGTGAGAAGAAACAAAAATACACATGTTATGTTAAGGACAAGTCGTGGAGGAGAATAGGTTGAAGAGAGCTTGAGATGGAATATATGCCCAATGCTTCATAGTGCATGTAGTGCATGCATTAAATCTAGTTTGTATTCATGGAGTTAACAAACATAGGTTGGTTTTCAGGATTTGAACAAAGTATGGGAATTATAGTTTCAAGTGTCTACCTTCTTTGTTTTAATGTCTTACCTTTGGTTTTAATTCAATTAAACCATTACCATTTTGTTTGAACATAGCTAAAGGATCCTTAATACTGATGTTGACTAAGCAGTGAACTAACTGAAAAAATATATCATTCAAACACATCAGCTTCCCCATGAGACATATGTGAGGCTGTCTGCTGCTGGAAGGTTAATGACAGCGCAGAAATACTCATTAGGTCACGGTGAGTCAGAATTAATTCAATAACAGGAGGATTTTGGATTTGAGTACTTACATTATTATGAATTGAAATTAATTTGAAAGCAATTATTTAGTTTGCTAGTTCGGACAACCTCCATAGCAACACACAATTCCTTTACTTTTTCATATATTACTCTGTTCTAGAATACTTTTCTCTAACTCATTGGTTAATCCAATTTCTACCTCTCCAGTCATGCTGCTCCTTACTCCTGTGATCACCATCTGCAAGTCTACCCAGGCTACTTCAGACTTTCATGGGAATAAAGAGTATTTTACTTTCAATAAACCCCTGTGCTCAGTATACATATCACCATGCTTTGTAATTCTCTGTTTACTTATCTGCAAGAGCGTTTCTTTGTCACTAACCTCACGTTTCTGCTTCAGTGATACCCCCTGGGGAACTCAATGAGCATTCCTTACTGACATTTTCTGCTTTGGAGTTTTTGGTACAATAATTACCTTTCAGTAATTACAAACAATGCCACACAAATAAAATGCTGGGAAAAAAATAAAGGAAAGAAAAGTAAAAGCCTACAGGATTTTTATTAAGGCTACGGAATACTTTATTTAAAATTCATTCGAAGCCTTTAGAAAGATCTTCATCGGCATGTCCCGACAGTGCGGAATAGCAAACACTCTGCCAATTACTTAATTGTCTTACAGCATAAGTCTGGACATGTCACATTAGTGTCACCCTCAAACAATCTGAAACCAGGATGCTGTCGTCAGTTTTCATCAACATCACATCAGCTCTGTCTCATGGTTTATCACCACAGACAGAATTTTGTCTGATTCTGGAATCTTCGCGATTGTTAGTAAACTCAACCCATTGCTGTATTTAGTGTTCTGAGAAGTTTCAACCCAGGGTGCTTACCATCTAGTGTTTAGTGAACAACATTTTCTTTGTAATGACTGTGGCAGTTACAAAAATTCCTGTCATCTTTATAACTAGAGTGAAGAATTGGTTTACTTTGTCAATCAGGTTGCAGTTTGATGATGCCTCTTAGTGGGCATGACCTCAGGAAAATTTAGGGAATTTCCCCTCTTTCTCCTTGAAGGAGGGTCTCTCTCTCTCTCTCTCTCTCTCTCTCTCTCTCTCTCTCTCTCTCTGCTTCACGTCCCTCTGGACACTCAGGGAGCTTCAGGAGTCAGCATTGAGATACTTCCGCCAGCATTGGATCCACAAGACTTTTTACCCATCAGTCTGTGATCTTCCTGCATTCAGCATCATTGCTTGTGCTGCGTGAGTAAGAGGAATTTACAGACTAATATGGGATGTACAGGCTCATAGCAGACATTTAGACTTGAACTGGACAGGGATGGAATGTTTTAGCAATATACAATTGCTCATTTTATATAAAGTTCTCTCTTACACATATATATATGAATGCCTCTGGATCAGATTCTCTCGTCAACTCAGCCTAAAACATTGACTCATTATCTGAATTAAATGGCCATATCTTTCTTTCTACTCAGAACATTGCTGAAATTTATCTATACGAGGTTATGATGCACATTTAAAAACACTAGTGACAGTTTTTAGTCCACTTACAATATGGATGGATAAATTATAAATTATCAGAGATTCAAAAGCGAGGGAAGGTGTTGGAGGGAAGGAAAAGAGGGGAACTAATATCAAGGTCTTAACAGAAAGAATGTTTTGAAAAATGATGATGGCAAAATATGTTCAGATGTGTTTCATACAATTAGTGTATAAATTGTCATTAATATTTTTATTAATAAAATATGAATGGACACAGTACAAAAAAAACTGACAAACTAAGTTCACATTCTGAATTTACTTCCTATTAACATACCAGTTTTTTGCTTCCTCTTATTTTAAGAATGAATGATAATAATAGTGGCAGTGAATTATTTAATGTGGCTCTTCTAATCAAAGGACCTTTTCCTGAAAGTGTATAGTAAGACGGTGAGTAATTGTGAACAGAATCCCCTGGAATGTGCATAAAATGAGCTCCCTGAACGAAGAAGGATCTCATAACCAGCAAGAAGCAGGTGTGACATGTGGAGTAGATTCAAGATCCCTGTGCAGTGAAACACCTGGATCCTGATGACAGCTATCCCATCAAAGGAGCAGCAGCAGAATCAGAAGTCAGAGCATATTGAACAGACAAGGTAAGCTTTCCAACCCAAAGAGCAAGTAAAGCTGAGTACCTTTGTGTGGGAAGCTGGTTTGTGGAGGGGGTTTTCTCAGGGCACTTTATTGGAGAAACTTCGCTTGCTGACCCGTGGAAGTAGAGCTGAGAGTCTTCAGGCAGAGGCCCCCCCTTTGTGTGGTGCACCCCTCTGGGCCTTGATTAGTGTAACTGAAGCAATCTGTAACATGTCCTAATAAAGAACCCTGACCATTTCTCACTGGCACTACAACTGCTAACTTCCTTAATAAATCTAATCATGCATTTTGTCTGTGTAGCTATTGAAATGAATATTGGGTCTTAAAGAGGTAAAATCAGGGATATTGATTAAGAAAACATAATAAAATAATTATCCCTCCATTAAAATATATGTTGAATATAACATGAATTAGAAATATAAAATTCTTGAGAATATGTCTGACAAACAAATATTTAGAACGTGTTTGCTATTAGATTGATATTACAATATATTTTTTATTGGATACCTTGTACAATAGGCAACCACTTAGCTATTAATCTAAAAACTGTGGGTTTAACTATAGCTAGCATTTCAGCTGGACAAGAAGTGTATATTGAGTCCTTCAACATTAAATCCACTTCCTTATCATTGATTCCAACTCATTGAAAAGAGTAGGACAAGTAGGACTCTTCTCTAAGAAAGAGTAGGACTACCCTATGAAGTGTCTAAGGTTGAAAACTTTACAGAGACACCCAGCTACAACTTTGTCTCAACGAGCTTCTGGTGGGTTAGCAGCCATGTGTTTGAGCAGTGACCCAGCAGAGACTTTTCCACAAAGATTACAGCCTACAGCCTAGGGTTTATAACACACACACACACACACACATAATCAAAAGATTATAGACAAAAATTCCTATGAGAACTTCTGTCACAGAGGGTTAATGTGATTCAAAATCACATTAACAGAATCCAACATCTGTTTTAGATGAACAAAGTTGCCTGAAAGTCTTCAAGATGTGCGAATTGTTTGTAAAGCCATATAAAAGACTGAAAGCGGCAGTGAATCTGCTCTGCTTTCTGAGTTTGCATTTAAAAATCCCAAAATGTATGCTCATTGTTTTTCACCTCTTCCTCCTTCTCATAGCCAATTCTTCTCTATGACCCACTTTTGCTGGTTTATAAACCCCATTGTTTGTCTTTGGATTTCCAGTTAGCTCTAGCCAATGACAGAACAATGAAAAAATAGAAGCATTCCATCCATGACATGCTGCCAATAACTGAGAACTTTTCTGAAGACTCTAGGGCTTATTGTGAGTGTGCAGTAGAAAATATTTCCTCAGGGTTACGGCATTTGCACTTTTAACTTCATTTCAGTCCGGTGTTGATCTCCTTCAGGTTTCTATAGTTACTGTTACTTAGTTTCTTAACACAGCATAATTTTATTAACTTAAAATCCCTTGGATCAAAAGTATGATGCTTATTTCACATACTCAGCACTTCTGGTAAGTTCTTTTTTTTTTTGGAACCTTCAGTTTCAATATTTCTATTTTATATTCACCTTCTATTACTTCTGTCAAATAAGCTAAAACAAAACAAAGTAAACAAAGAACAAAAAACACACACATGCTTAATGAATGATGTCCAATGACACAAATTTATTTTCTTGCAATCATGTCTGCTCAAACTGTGATATTTGCATCACTGGGTTAACATGCTGCTTGCACATCAACAATTCTTTTGGAAAAGTCAAGGGTGCTCCCATTTCCTTGTCTTTTCCAGCTTCTAGAAGCACACAGATCCTTCGTCTGCTTCTCAAGTGATGATGTTTTCATCTCTCTGGTCATTCTCCCACAGTCAATTCTCCCTTTGCCCTTACTCAGGAACGATATATTTAATATGTTTAGGTCTACATGGGTAATTCATACGAAACTTCTTATTTCGAGATAATAATTTATTTACACTTGTGAGCTCTTTTGTCCACAAAAACCAAAAATTACTGAAAATTAGAATCTGGATGCTCATGGATTAAATCCATTATTCTTCTTTCCACAATTCTATAGAAATAATTGCCCTGGTATTCATTGTCTGAGTGCAACCATATATGTTAACATTTTCCTTAACACTGCACATACATTTTTGAATAAACTTCGCATTTAAAAAAATAAGAAAGGGAAATACGACAAAAATAAAAACACGTTTTGATGGTCCAAGTATCCAAGCAGTCTCAGAAATATAAAGAAAGAATCTGGTGGTGTTCAATATAACAGAATAACAAAAATTTATAAATTATCAAGGGTTCACAAGGGAGGGTGGTCTGGGGAGGGAGTGGAAAAAGGAGGAGCTAGTACCAAGGGTTTAAGTAGAAAGAAAATATTTTGGGAATGATGATGGCAACAAATGTACATATATGCTTTGCATACAATGGATGGATGTATGGATTGTGATAAGAGTTTAATGAGCCTCCCCAAAAATCATTTAAAAAAGAGGAAAAAGAAGAAAAAGAAAAAAGAATAAATAAAATAATTATTGAATGAGACATCAATAAAATGATTATAAATATATAAATACATAAATATTTGGGAAGAAAATTAGCTAATGTTGAATTAGTAGCTAGATTGGTACTAAATAGTAAGCAAAGCCATAATATAGAGAGAATAAGATAATCAAGCGAAATAAGCCATGTATTCTGATAGAATGTCAAGGTCAAATGGAAACCAGATGTATAATGAGGATGAAGCAAAATACTTAAACACGGTGGAGATAAATAAATAACTGCACTATCAATTAACTATACTTTTCAGTGCTGGCCAATAAAGAAGGACTGAAGAAAGTCTATTTTCATGGGATAATGGGTTGCTTAGCCAACCAGGCTTGCCCTCCTCCCAAAATTTCAACTCACAGTTCTAAAACTCCATAATTTTGAAATTGCAGAGCACACTTTTGCAGTAAAATAATGTGCCTTTTTTTATCTTTTTACTGGGGGCTTGTGCAATTCCCATCACAACCCATACATACATTCATTGTGTCAAGTATATTTGCATATTTGTTGCCCTCATCATTCTTGAAACATTTGTTTCTACCTGAACTCCCAGCATTAGCTCCTTATTTTTCCCTCCCTCCCCATTCCTCCTCCCTCATGAACCCTTGACAATTTATACATTATTATTATTTTATCATATTTTACATTGCTCAATGTCTCCCTTCATCCACCTCTCTGCTGTCTATCCCCCAGGGAGGAGGTTATGTGCAGCTCCCTGCAACTGCCTTCCCTTCTCTACTCCACCTTCCCTCCACCCTCCTGGAATTGCCACTCTCACTATTGATCCTGACAGGATCATTGGACCTGGGTTCTCTGTGTTTCCAGTTCCTATCTTCTGCACCAGTGTGCATCCTCCGGTTTAA
>PVJH01020198.1:0-41174 GCA_004026705.1 Nesogale talazaci | reverse complement strand
CCACCTCTAGGGAAGAGAACAGGAGTTCTCCTACACAGAAGATAACCATGGCAACACAGAGGCAATCTTGGTTATGACCTGATTGTTAGGTTACACTCAACTTGTGCTTTGCACAAGTAGACAGGAGATTCTGTGTCACTACACCAATAAGATTAAGCTCCAATAGGAACACACAAAGGTGGACAGTAGTTAAACTATCGAACATTGAAGAAACGGAAAATATAATAAAAACACTAGAGGAAAAAAAGTCACATATAAGGATAATCAGATAATAATATGCACAGATGTCAGAAGAAGACAGGAAGAAGAGGAGAGAATGGAATAATAACTTTCAAAAGTTGAAGAAAAATTATGTTAACCCGAGAATCTTATACTTTGTCAAATTGTCAAAATAGATGGAGTGAGGTAAGGATTTTCTCAGATCAGGAAATATTTCGAGAATATATTTAAAAGATCAGCACTACAAAAATTGTTTACCACCTCATTTTGGATAGAAGAACAATATCCAAAGAGCACAAGCATGAGACCACTGCATAGTGTAACCCTATCCAAAAGTTGAATCACTAAAAGCAATGACAAGACATCTTTGACCGAGGTGAAAAGAAAGCAATAGTGAATTCTTCTCACATACATAAGACCCTGCTACATGGGGGGTGGGGGGGGTGGGGGAGTGGGGCGAGAGAGAAAAGATCTATCACAATACTTATGAGATGAAGAATCCACCAAAAGAATCCACAAATGGCCGCAATAACCCTGATGGTAAATGGCTTGGATTCTCCCATTCTTCCACAAAAGCTGGAAGAATGCATTAGGAAACAAAATTAAGCTATCTGTTGTTTGCAAGAAACATATCTAAAGCTCACAGAGAAAACAGATGAAGGATTGAAAGAAGGCATATCAAACTTATGTCAGCCTAAAAAAAGTAGGATTCACAATTCTGATTTTGGACAAATTAATTTCAAGGTCAGGACATAACAAGAGAAAAATATGGACATTATAAGACACTTAAGGGATCAGTAGACTAAGAGCTAGTGATCATAATAAACATATAGTACCCAATGAGAGAGTCAAGAAATTTGTCAATCAAATCCTCCAAAAAATGAAATAAAGAAAACATGAAATCAACAATTATACAAGGATGCTTTAATACAATGATCTCCATAAAAGATAGATCAGCGGGCAAGAAACTCAACAGGAAGCACTGAACTCTACAATTTCTCAATCTGACCAAATAGACATATTCAGAACTCTCCAATCTACTTCAAAACCTGTCACATTTTTTGTTATTTTTGTTATTTTGTTTTGTTTAGATGAAGCAACCAGGATGCATTAAGGCATTGATGAAGCACACTATACGCCTTTGGTGCCTTGAGGCATCCTCACACCACATTATCATGACCCCAGTGCTGCTTCTCAATTCTGACTAGATAAGAGCATGCACACAGGTATAGATAAGATATGGGAGCTCATGACACACAGAATTCAGGAACAGGAGTAGGAATAGTGATAGTAAAAGGGCAGGAGAGAGAGGGGGAAGGGAAGGGAGAAATGGGGAACCACTTGCAATAATTGATAAATAATAAACATGATCGATAATAAACATGGGGGAAGGAAGACAGCAGTTGGTGTGAAATATTAAAATAATAACATTCTATAATCTATCAAGGGGTAATGAGGGTGAGGGTGGGGGAGAATAGCTGTTACCAAGGGCTCAATAGAAAGTAAATGTCTATAAAAGTGAAGGTAATATATGTTCAAATTTACCTGATGTAAGTGATGTATGGATTGTAACAAGAGTTGTAAGAGTTACAAATACAATGATATTTTTAGTAAAAAACAAAACAAGAAAAAAACAAGCATTCTTGTCAATCTCACATGGCATATATTCAAAAATGGACCACATGCTGGGAAATAAATTTGAGTAAATTCAAACATATAGAGATTATTTAGAGTTCAATCTCTGATCATTACACCATACGGCTGGAAGTAAACAAAAAAAAGTTCAATATAACAAAGGCAAATACTTGGAGTCTGGACAACATATTTCTTCAGGAGGAGTGGATACTACACAAAATAAGACACAAAATCGAAAGCTTCTTGAAACAACAGAATGAAAATAATACATACCAAAATCAATGGGATACAGAGGATGCATGCTAGTATTAAATGCACATATAAAGAAGGAAGAGAGACTTATGGGGGATACCTCTCACAAATTCTTTAGCAGTTGAAATTAAGTCAATCATTCCAATTAAAAGAACAGAAATTAAATTAAAAATCAGGGCAGAGCCAACTGAGTAGGAAGAAAAAAAAGAATGATTAAGAAAATTAAGGCAGCACATAGTTGGTTCATCTAAAACAATGGTTCTCGACTGTAGGTCATGACTCCTTTGGGGTTTGAACAACCCTTTCACAGGGGTTGGCTAAGACCATCGGAAAACACATATTTCTGAGTGTCTTAAGAACCAAAACACCTCTTCGCTGTCTCCAGGTGGATCGACCCACATTCATATATGCCCATATAAAGTACCCAGCATGTTGCACCAAGCCTATCACATACACCCTGTACAAATACAGGTCCATGCCAAAATGTACTTATGCAGACCAGTCACACATGTAGAGAACAGCTACTGTGCACAGAGCAGCTACTGTATGAAAAGCAGCTACTGTGTTGAAAGCAGCATTAGAGGGAAAATGACACTTCATAAATTATAATCCGTGGGTAAATGTAAAATCATGTACTATAAAATCATCAATTACTGCAAATTATATATATAATATATACATGTATGCAAATGTACAAACACATGTACACATACACAAACACATCATGGGAACTTAATCTGGATCCTGATTGGTCTTTTTATATCTAGCTGTGGTTGATATGAATACTGGCCCCTCGTGATAGAAACACATATGTTAAAAAAAAACAACAACACAAATAATGGTAAATCATAGGAAACATTAATGAACTGTACTGACTGAACTATGCCATGTATCATCTTTTGTATTATTAAAGACATTGTTATATATTATTTTCATTAACAAGCTATCCTATGACAATGGATCATGTAGAATAAGAATGTTAAAAGAAAATACTGTAAGTATATTAGTATGGTTTTAATTCAATAATCACTGTAGGAATTGAGAAACCACAAGGTGTTATTTGTTGTGAAGTTCAATTAACCAATTCTATGAAACCAAACAAACAACAACACTGTGGCAGTTATATGCTTATGCTAATTTCATGATTGAGATGTAGGGGTGGAGCCTAGCCTGTTAATCTGGAGATAACCAGTGAGTAGCCACTGATGCCTCCATGTGGGCATGGCTTTCTCCTGAGACTTCTGGGAAATCTCACAATATTTCTCTCATGGAGATGAGAAGCTTTTTCCCTAGTTGTTGGAAATTAGTCTCAGAGAAAAGGAATTACAGACAAGACAAGTTAGCAGTGTCCGAGATGCTACAGAAGCTGGAGGAGAAGTCACACAGCCATGCCCTGATGGAACCAGACCTCTGAAGCTGGAGTGGCCATGCTGGGACCCCTGCCAATGATGAGTTGCTTCTGTCACCACTGGATGCTTTTGATGGACGCTGAGCCTTGGAAGTGAGGAGCCATGGGAAGACCCCTGTGACCATGGGGATCCTGCATCTACTGACCTATGACTTCATGAGTCAGAAGGAGACATTATAGACTGGTATCAGACATATGGGCTAATATTGGACTCATGACTTTGAACAGGACTGGGATTGGGTTGGGATGTTCCTCAGTGTTTTATTCCTTTTGTATATAAACCCATTCCTTATATCCATATGCGTGTTTATGGAATTTGTTCCTTTAGTCTACCCGGACTAACACTAACACCATTTTTATAGCAAGCATTTGAGTTTTGCTGGAAGGACACCAACCATTTTAGAAGCAAAGTTAACGGATTTTAAAAAGCCAGAATTGCAACTGGTGGCAAATACCACCAAAAAATGTAGCAGCCCTTGAAGCTTCATGTTTTGTGCCACTCACAATCACTAGAACTATGGAACCTTAAACAATTGAGGAGGGTTTACTGTTGCCAGCAGCCAAATGCATTGTTTGAGTTATGATCAGAGATGAATTTTTTTAAGACATTGAGTGTAATTTTCTTAACTAGCAATACTGTTGGAAGAAGAGCAGATGAAAGGTCTGCTGATATTCTTGATCAGGTAATGTAGGAAATTAGTTCCACTTCCAATAGCCAACATCCAGCTTGATGAATCTACAGATGTTGCAAATTGTTCAGTTACTGGTTTACATAAGGTAGATTGATGATGGTGACTTTAAAGATGAGTTTCTTTTTTGCAAACCTCTTGAAATGACACTACTGCACATGATGTATTTGATACAGTTCGCTTTCTGAAAGAGCATAAGGAAATGGTTTGTGGTGTTTGCACAGATGGTGCTCCAGCTATGCTAGGATGTCGATTTGGATTTCAACATTTGGTACTTAATGAGTCACCAAAAGTCATCGAAACTTGCAGTATGATTCATTAGCAAATATTAACAATGAAGCCACTGCCACAGTGCTACAAAAAATAATGAAAAGCATCATAAATTCTGTCAATTTTCTGAAGGAGCGCACTTTAAACAGTCTAATGTTTTCACAACTGTGCAGCAAATTGGATGCACCGAATAATGCTCTGCTATTTCTCACAGAAGTGAGATGGTTGTCGAGAGGGAAAGTTTTAAAACATGATTTTTGCATTTAGTGATGAATTCAAAACATTTTCAATCAGAAGTCAAGACTGCAATTTGAAGCATTTTTAAGTGATAAATGTGAACTGCAGAAAATAATTTACTTGGTTGAAATCTGACATCTTGAGTTAGTTAAATTTATCACTGCAAGGATCAAATGTAACATGTCTCTATTTGTATGAAAATATATTGTCATTCCAAATGAAACTTTAATTCTGGGGGGGGTATGCAGATAAAATTTACATGTTGTCTATTTTATCTGTTTTCTTTTGGGAAAGTGAAATTGAACCAGACAAAAGGGTTGCAATGCTAATTTTTTGTGAAAAACACTTGTTCATGCTTGCAGATGAAATTCCATTGTACTTTTTAAATCTGACACCCCACTTGCACTTCTCAGAAGCCCATTCACAATCAAAATTGAAGATGTTCTTGAGGCAGGACAAAAGGAATTTGTTGAACTTATTAACAGTGATTCGGCAAGAACTGATTTCTCTACACTGCCAGTTACAAAACTCTGCATCAAGTGTTTGCAGTCATATTCTGTTCTCTCTGAGACTGTGTTGTGATTTCTTCTTTCATATCCAACAAGATATCTTTGTGAAACAGGATTTTCCAGTCTGTTAGTTATCAAGTCCAAATAAAGAAGTAGACTTGTTATAGAAGATGATCTTCACTGTGCTCTTGTAAAGACTGCCCTGAGAATTTCTGATCTAGTGAGAAAGAAGCTATCTCAACCTTCACACTGACATTGGCTTTTTATGCATACTGTCACAAAACAGAACACATTCAGAATAGATGTAACTTATTGATCATTAATTACAGAAACTGTTGAGGTGCTGAATGTCATCAGCAATATATTACATAAAGACATTACAAGGTCATTGTAAAGACAGAGAAAGGAAGAAAAGATCAGACAATGCCAGAAGAAACTCTGAAACTTGCTCTTAGTTGTAGAGTAGCTAAAACAAATTGCAGAAATTATGAATTCAAAGAGCTGAACAGAAAATGATAAAGGGTATTTTAAGAATACAAAATATTATGACATGTGAAAACAAATATGCCTCAAACACAACAGCAAGGTGAATTTGGTGCATAATTGAGTAGTGTTTGTTATGTTAGACATATTGTTACTATGAATTATAGCTGACTTGATGACAATAATAACACAATTGTGTATATATATATATATATACATCATATGCTCTTCTAATACTACTCTAAACTGAAAGCTATTTCAGTTTAGTATATTTGATATTTACTAAATTAGGAAATATTTGATATTTACTATTATTTATTAGATTTGATCAAATGGATTACATAGACTCTAATTGCAAGGTAAAAGTACAAAACCACCAGCTATTCTTTGGGAGAAAATGAAGACTTTCTCCTCCTGTAAAACCTATTAGTCTGAGAAACAGCAGAGCAGTTCTCCCTCGTCCCCTGGGGTCAGTAAGAGCCAGAACCAACTAGATGGCAGTGAGTTTGGAGTTTGGTTCATGAGTAATATTTTTTATATTTTGCTTTTCTCTCCGAAAATTTCATCAGTACTTCTGCAATATACATATTTATACTAACATTGATTTAAAGAGACAATATTGTTTTCATTCATCAAATCTGAGACATGCAGTTTTCTATGATATACAATACTATAAGTACACTGAGGTTGCAGCTATTAAGAAGCACAGAGACCATATAACAAATTGCACTTATTATTGTAGCATGCTTGTACAAATTCATAAAAAAATGAATCTATAAATAGAAGCTATTTGAATCAAGTTCATTTGAAATGTCATTGCTAATCTCTCTCTATGTCAGTTCATATCAAGGCTGACCTTCCTAATTGCCTTTTACAGCTTAACATAAAACCAGTGCAGCCATCTCAGTACCATAATTGACCTTTATCCACTTTGTAGCCAAGATCCCTTTTAGTAATCTAAGAAGTTTCAGCACAAATATTATTCATTTTTGAAAAGATTATGACTGACATTTAGTTTTGTGTATCTTTTATAGCAAAATAATAGAGAGTGAGACTTGGACACCACTCAAATGGCATTGCCAAACTATAAGTTTATTTCATGTTTTTTTTAAAAAATAAGTTGCATTCTTTATTCCTTTCTCCATGTAAAGAATGAAGAGAAGATAGGTTATTCTTTCATAGATTATCATCAGTAATAATTAATAGTTCACTGTTTCATGGATATTAGAAAAGAATACAAAACAGAAAGATATATTAGATGTAGCATTCATTATGCTGCTCATATGAAATACACAAGAGCTACCTAAATCAAAATAAGAATGTTTCAAACATATTAATGTATTATATAAATACAAATATTTTAAAATTTCTGTCAGCATACTTTTTCAAGTGTACTCAAACTGTTGAGATTGCAAATAAAGCACAAAGTTGGAGCCTGATTTTGCTCTAATCAAGTAATTATTCTCAATTGTAAGCCTGTATATGAAGATTTGCTTCAGTGGACTTGAGGTCACTTAAGTTATTATATTTAGAGGGAAAAAATCATCAAGTGGCTAATAATTATAAAATCTAAAGTGCAAAATTTATAAATATGAAAACAATATCCACTGTCTACATGGTGGACTGATATATATTTAACAGTTTGTGGCAGTCATGTGCTTATATTAATTTCATGATTGAGATGTAGGGGTGGAGTCTAGCCTGTTAATCTGGAGATAGCCACTGAGTAGCCAATGAGGCCTCTGTGTGGGCATGACTTTCTCCTGAGACTTCTGTGAAATGTCATGATATTCTCCTTGTGAAGATGAGAAGCTATCTTCCCAGTTGTTGGGAGTTAGTCTTAGAGACAACAAACTATGAACAATACAAAATGGCATTGTCTCAGGAGCTGGAGGAGCCAGAGAAGCCGCATGGCCTTGTCCCCATGTAGCCGGACCTCTGAAGTTGGAGAGGCCACCTGGAAACCACTGCCAGAGCTGAGTTGCTTCTACCACCACTGGATGCTGTTGATGGATCCTGATCCCTGGAAATGAGGAGCGATAAGGGGACACCTGCCAGCGCTGGAACTCTGTACCCAATGGTCTGTGACTTTGTGAATTGGAGGAAGACATTATAGACTGGTATCGTACATATGAGCTAATATCAGACTTATGACTTTGAGCTCGACAGGGTTGGGATGATTTCTCAATGTTCCATTCCTTTTGTATATAAACCATTCCCCTATATGCATATGTGAGTCTATGTATTTGTTTCTCTAGTTTACCCAGACTAACACACAGTTTGATGCATTTTTCTTAACTTCATATCTCGCGATCTAAAAGATTTAGTAATATATATTTTATAAGAGAGTCTCAATGTTGAGAGCACACCATTGAAGAAAATCCACTGCTTAGATTAACTACATTTAACATTCTCTAAGCAAACAAAAATCAATGATTCAATTCTCTCATTCCTAGTGATAATATAAATACACACAATATGTTAGAAATAAAAATTAAACCTGAGTGACAAGCCATAAGGGTTAAAAAGATACATGTTAAGAGCCCTGTTGAAATTGAATTGAGAAATATATTTTGAAAATTATTTTGTGCTGTTAATCTCAAGGTCAATAGTACAAACATTCAGACAGAAGAAAGGGAAGGCTTTGCGCTCCAAAAATGATTTGCATCCTCAGAAACACACAAGGGCAGTTAGTTCTACACTGTGTTAAAGGGTGGCGATATGTCAGAATCAACTTTATACTACTGAGTTCAACTGTTGCTTTCTGTTGTAAAATTTATAACAGTCAGCATCTGTTAATCACCTCTATAAAGTAGAAGTAGATGAAGAAACTAAAATATTGGGACTCTAAGTCATATTTTATGAAAAGTAAGTGAAAGTGTTTATAATATTTTATATTTTCTGATATTTTGCCATAACATGCTTTTGACATGATGGAGTCAGAACAATTATTTCAACTGACCTGCAAGTAACAAAAGTTTAATAAATTAATATATATGCCTTAAAGTGAGAAAAATGAATACAATAAATAGAGCTATAATTTGAAATACATGTGTGTTTATGTATGTGTATTGAAGAATACTCAACAGTAAACATTGAATCTTCTTTTTATTCTTATATATTCTATCAGTGAAATGTTTTTTCAAACTTTTTACTGGCAAGTAATTTACATATAATATAATTCAATAGTTCAATCATTCAATCATATCAAGGAGAATTGTGCAATCACTTCCACATCAATTTTAAAGCATTTTTCCTTCCCATGATTAAATCACCTCTAAGATCCGTTATACAATCAAAATCCTTTCGAGGGTTCCCTCACCCATCTTCCCTATCATGTACCCCCAACTCTGTATTACTTATAATCCCTTATTTCAGCTCTTCTCATTATAAATCCACTTCTCCTGTGCTCTAGAGCTGAGAGACCCAACTGAAACAATGAAAATGAAGTGGCTCTGGCAGAGCCCTGGTTGCCTAGTGGTTGTGTATGGGACTGTGGCCAATAGGGTTGGTAGTTCAAGTCTACCAGCAGCTATCCAGGAGTGGGGCTGGGCTTTGTACTCCCACCAGGCCAGTGATGCCATAAAAACAAAACAAATAAAATGAAATGGCCCTAAGTTGATAAGGTTAAAAAATAATGCTATGCAGAAAAAATTGCTAATAATAAATAAGAAGGAAAAGACCCTCTCCCCCCAACATTCAAAAATCAAGCAAGAAAGTTTCTCTCATGGAACATCTAAGAAATTACTTGCACCCAGGACAAACACAGGCTGTGTCTTTAGGGTGTAGCTAAGCCGAATATGGAGTATGACCCAGCACAATCAAGCTTACTTTGTTCTCTGCCTGATAGAAAGCTATTTTATAGTCTTGCCTATGACTAGAGTGGATCTGCCGGTGACTCAATCTGAGTAGACACTCTGCAGATGGGTGTTGAACACTCACAGTCCCCCATACACTTCTACACGTTGACTGTTTTTAATTTTTGCTGTGATGCTTTTCTTCTCCCCATATTCAATGACCATCGCGGGTTTGCTGGAATAATACATATCTTAATGCATGTGATGTACCAGGACCCTTTTTGTTCACTGACAAGAGTACACCAATCTTCCTACAACTGTCTTCTTCTTTCTCAGACCCATGTGATTTTTTATTTAAGTGCTCAGGCTACAGGAGTGTCTGGGGTAGGGTCCAGTTCACTGAGTGGAGTTACTGTTGTGGTCTCAGAGATGCAGTCTCTGAAAAATCACATGCACCTGAGAAAATCCAAGATTCAGCACCCGCAGTGTTCTGTGGCACCTGGCCTGGTTTCCCGGAATGCCCTGCGAGAGTCTAGGGCAATTCTGCCAACTCTTTGCATGCCACTACAGACCCTCCCCACCTAGTAACACCAAGAGCCTCCTCTGTCTCTGCTCTCCTCCCCTCAGCTCGCCCTCCTCTCCTCCCAGCAGACATGTACCTATGATCTTCCTTTCCCATCTTTGGCAGTGCCCTCACTCTAACAGGTCTGCCTCTCTCTTCAGGGACTTCCCTCCCTCCAGAGTCATATGACTTCAATTCAGCAACCAGCAACACCCTCTTCTCCAACCATTTGACCCCAGCTGTAGTGAGCGGGACTCTCTCCAGCCAAGTGACCTATACTATACTTGTTAGGAGAAGATGATGCGTAGGTCATGGTCCTACCTTTACCCTGCTATCTGTGCACCCACCAGAAGATTGTTGGACCTAAAAGCTTAAGTCCCTTCAGCTGCTTGTTCTCACCACCACAGACTCATAATGTATTTGTCCTTTTCATCTTGAAAAACGTCACTCAGCATACTGCCTTTCCTGTCTCTCCACAAATTGTGGTGTTCCATGCTTTCACCACATTTTTAGGGATGCATAGTATTCCATTGTGTGTGTACCTGTGTTTTTGTTTTGTTTTGTTTTATCCACTCTTCTATTGATGGGAAAATATGCTGTTACCAGCTTCTTCTTAGTGTGAACTGTGCTGGGAGCAACATGGGGGAGCAAACATTGATTAGTGATTTTCTTTGGGTATATGAGGGTGTAGCCCCACAAAATATTATAATCATTGATTCATTTGATGTGAAAGGGATAGTTCATTCCATCACGTCGGACTTTAATCGCGCTTTCTATTTAGAGGTTCTGAAAAGATAACTTAAAAGTGTGCAGCAAAAAAAGATCTGGTTTGTGGCAGACAGGGGACAAGGTTTATCACCATGACCATGAAGCTGCTCATGCAGCAGCCTCAGGGAAGCAGTTTTGGGCAAAAAAACACCTCATATCTCCTTGCCCTTATTCAGCAGGTGCCTTATTCACCTGCTCAAGTTCCATGAATCTTCTTTTTGTTTCTGTGAATTCAGAGGCACATGAAAGGATAGAAATCTCATGATATAAAAGAGATGAAGTAAAAAGAGGGAAGGACTATTAGCCATTCAAAGAGATGGATTTGAAAATATTTCCAAGAATGGAATTGCAGATTTGACAAATGTATTAAGTGTAATGGAGAGTGCTTTGATGTTGATAAGGTTTTTGGTTAAAAAAAATGGATACATAAATTTGTAAAAAAGAACACCTATTTTTTTTGGGGGGGGTACTATTTGTATGCCCAATAATAGTATTGCTGTGTCATATAGCAATTCAGTTTCCATATATTTTAGATTTTGCCATATTGTCATCCATCATGGATTTATTTTATAAAAAGTGACCCTGCACACACACAAAAAAAACAAAGAAATCCACCAGCAGTAGATAAGAGCTCCTATCATACCACACTCTCTTTGTTTGTTTTAATTGGGCTATAGTAATGAAAACTCGGTGGTATCTCATTATTTTCACTTGAATTTCCTGAATGGTTAGTGGCCTGAGGCATTTCCTCATGTATTTATAAGTCATTGGAGTATCATCATTTTTAAATTGTCTCTTCAGGTCTTTTGCCCAACTTCTCAGAGGGTTCTTGATTTTGCAAAAATATATGGATCTTAGTAATTAGTCCCTTGTCTGTTATATGGCCACTAAATATCTTTTCCCAACATGTGGGCTCTCTTTTTACTCTTTAAATAAAATATTTTAATGTACACAAGTGTTTTATTTTAATTCATCTATTTTATCTTCCATAGAATGTGTTTCCTTTTGCTAATTCTGATAGCCAAAATACTTTCTGTACTGTCTCCTGCCTTTGTCCCAGTGTTCTCATTGATGATTCTGATAGCTTTGGGTTTTACATCTAGAGCTTTGTTTCACCTTGAGTTTATGTTGGGGTATGGAGAGAGTTTGGGGTCTTACTTAATTCTTCTGCATGTGGATATCCACAATTTCCATTTGTTAAAGAGAGCATCTGCTTCCTATTAATACCTTTGGGGGCTTTTTCAAAAATCAATTGTCTGTATGTAGATGTATTTATTTCTGGGTTTTCTGTTCTTATCCATTTGTCCAGGTATCTAGCATTATACCCATACCAGATTGTTTTGACAACTGTGGCTGTGTGTTAGTCTGGGTACATAAGAGAAACAAATTCATAGACACTCATATGTGTATAAGAAAGAGTTTCGTATAAAAGAGCAATTTATATTGAGAAAACACCCCATCCCAGTACAGACCAAGATCATAAGTTGGAGATTAGCCTCTAGGTCCAATATCAATCTATATAAATTTACCTTCTGATTCATTGAACACATACAGTGACACTGAATGCAGGAATATCACAGGCCAATGGGTGGAAAGTCTTGTGGATCGAGTGTTGGTAGAAGCATGGTGCTTCCGGTGGGTCTCCGGAAGTTCCAGAAACACAGGTGGATCAGTACTAGTGTGGGTCTCCACATGGCTCCTCTAGCTCCTGGACTCTGTCTGCATCAGCGTGGTTCTCTCAGGCTCATCATCAGTAGATGCCTCCCCAGGAGTGTGACTGTCCCACCTTCAGTGAGCTACTTATCTCACAATACCTCCAAATGAGGTCATCAAACTGCAGCCTCATTTAAAGCCTAGCCTCCACCCCTTTCACTGGTAACAGATTATGTAACTACCACAGACTGCACAGTAGGTTTTCATGTCAGTAGTGCAAGGCCACCTACTTTATTGTCTTGAGAAATGCTTTGCTTAGCATGAGTTTCTTCCATTTCCATATGAAGATAGCAGTCAGTTTTTCTATTTCTTTCAAGGTTGATACTCGCATTTGGATTTGAGATTGCAATGAATTTGTAGATTGCAATGGAGTGACCTTGTCACTATATTGAATCTTCTGATCCATGGACATGGAATATTCTTCCATGTGTGTACATCCATTTTTGTCTTTTGTAGTACAGTTCTATAGTTTTCTTCATGCAGGTCTTTTTTGTTGTTGTCAGATTTATTCCTAGATACTTCAGATTTCACATGGCTATTGTGAATAGAACTGATTCCTTGATACAGTGTTCTGTATTCTCATCTTTATCATAAAGGAATCTAATTGTTTTCTGCTTGTTAATCCTGTACACAGCTACTCTACTATATCCCTCTACTGTTATCAACAATGTTATGGTGGATCCTTTAGCATCCTCAATATATAAAACCATAGTGTATATAAGTAGCAAAAGTTGCATTATTTCTTTACCCAATAATACATTCTTGTTATCTTGCTGTTGTCTTATGTTATTGGCTAAAACATATAGCATATTGTTGAATAGAAGTGGGGATAAGGAGCACCTTTGCAAGTTCCATTGTACAGTTGAAATGTTTTCAGCTTCTGTCCTGCAAGAGTTACATAATCATTTGTCACTTTGAGAATTAAGAGTGAAAGGGTGGAGTCTAGCCTGTCAATCAGAGTGTAGCCTCCTTCTCCAATGATTCTGAGAACTCCTGTATTTTTGCTTGGATTCAGGAATCTCTCTCTCTCTCTCTCTCTCTCTCTCTCTCTCTCTCTCTCTCGCATTCTCCCTCCCTCCCTCCCTGATTACTCACTGGGAGACATCACAGCTGACAGGACATACGGAGATAGGTTGAGGTCATCCGAAGTCTTGCAGCTATTTTACGCCACATGTAGAGCACCATCAATGCTGAGATACTTACAATGCCAATGGATCCTCAATACTTCCCAACCCCTGCCATATATCTTCATGCATTCAGCCACATTGCATGTGTTTTAGGAGTCTGAAGAGGAATTTATAAATTGCTATAGGACATATGGGCTAATCTCATACTTATGGGCTTGATCTGGAATGGGCTGCGACATTGTCTCAATATTCAATTGCTCTTGTATATAAAACTCTTTCTTATACACATATGAGTCTTCCTGAATTTGCCTCTTGAGCCCAACACATCTCCTTTGAGTTTTAAATTAGCTATTGATTTTCATATATGGTTCTTATTGTATTGAAGAGTCTTCCTTCTATTCCTAGCTTCTTAAGAGTTCCTATATGGAATGAGTGTAGGATGTTATCAAATGCTTTTTCTGCATCAGTAGATATGATCATATAGTTCTTGACATTTTTCTTTTTCATGTTGTGTATCACATTGTTTTTCAAGTGATGAACCATCCCTGAATCCCCATATGAATATCTCTTGGTCATGATATATTATTTTGTGATATGATGTTTCATTCTATTGGTCAGGATTTTGTTGAGAAATTTTGCATCTATGCTCATAAGAGTTGAATTTGGGAAAAAGAGTGATATCTCCTGCCTTCCAAATTAAGAAATATGTTGGAATATAGTCTTTGATAGTATTGTGTAATAAATCTTTTTGCTTCATTGGAGTCTGTTATGACCTGTTTTATATCTAAATCTAGACATTGAGTTTTTTAAGTTTTCTAATAGTTTGTCAATTTTTTGACAATTTCAAAGAACCAACTTTTTGCTCTGCTGATTCTTTCCAGTTTCCCTCTATTTTTAGAATTTATTTAATTTTTTCTTTAGAATGATTATGCTATTGGTTCTCTTTTACCTGCTGGAGGTAGAGTTATGGTGCTGACCACACTAGCTTTTCCACTTTCAGCGTGTGTGCTTTATTGCAATACAGTGGCTCTGACAACTGCTTTTATTGTGTCAAATACCACATATTTTGATATGTTGTATTATCATTTTTATCGGTTTCTAGAAACTTATAAGTTTCCTCTCTAATTTGTGTTGATACACTTTGGTTTTTCAGAGGCCTGTTATTAAGTTTCAGGTGTTTGATTTTTTTTATTTTTTCTATTTTGAATTTAATATGGTGCTGTTATTGCTAGAGGTGGTCTGAATTACTATTATGTATTTGGATTTTCTCAATTTGGCCTTGTTCTCCAGCTATTTTCAAGTGTGAGCCAAGTTCATTAGAGAAGGATGTATGTGTGTTTTATGTTGGTTAGAAAACTCAAAAGTGTCTATTAGGTCAGGCTATTTTATTATGTTGTTCAGCTTTTCACTATTTTATTGCATTTCTTACCATTGATCTCTCTTTGAGAGTGATGTACTGAAATCACTCAATATCATTGCTGATAGTGATTTCTCATTTTTATCTATTTGAGAATTTAGTTGAGGAATTGCATAGGTCTTATATCGGTGCATAAATATTTATTATGTTTATGGGTCCTTGGTTGCTAATCCCTTGAGCATTATGTAATGTTCATTCTTATGTCTCTTTATGTCATGTACCTTATTGTCTAGTTTGTCCAAGATTAGCATTGTCACCCTACTTATTTTTATTAATATTTTCTTGGTAAATTTTTTGCCATACTTCAACACTTAGTTCATTTTTGTAAGTCAGTTTGAGCTCTATGTCTTGATGGTTGCAGAAAGCTGAATTTTATTGTTAAAACAGTAGGATAATCTTTCTCATTTAATAGATGCATTTAAAACATTAACACTCAATGTCATTAAATCTAAATATATGTTAGTTTTGGTCATCTTTTACTATTTGGGTTTGATATTTTCCTTTATTTCCTTTTTAGAATGGTCTCTCTCTCTCTCTCTCTCTCTCTCTCTCTCTCTCTCTCTCTCTCTTTCTCTCTCTCTCTCTCTGAAAGACAGAGAAAGAGAGAGAGAGAGAAAGAGAGAGAGAGAGAGAGAGAGAGAGAGAGAGAGAGAGAGACTATTCTTGTCTTCATATCTCCATTGGATTTTGGGAACTGTTTCAGTGTGTTGATTTCCCGATGCTGTTACACCCTGAGGTGGCCCAAAGTTTGTGTGCTGTGGTGGTTGTTGATTTTCTGTCCATAGAGGACTGGAAAGTATATTTTTAATGAAAGGTTTGTGGTTTTGAATTCTCTGAATGTTTCTTATCACAAAAAACATTAATATATCCTTCAATTTTTTAAAGAGCTTTCCTAGATAGAGGATTCTTGGAATGCATTGTTGTCTTTCAACTTTTCAAACACATTGCTCCAGCTTCTTTCCTTCATGGTCTCTGCAGAGAAGTCTGAGCTTGTTTTTATCTTTTCCTTTTTATATATGAGTGCCCCCCCTCCTCCCCCCCATCCCCAGTTGCTCCCCTGATTCTCTTTTTGCCTTCAAATTGGATAATTTAACTACCACAAGGCATTATGTGTTTTAGCTATACTTAATCTAATTGGTGTTCTCTCTGTTCTTGAATAATTATTTTCTTGTCCTTTGTGAAACTCAGGAAATTATTTGCCAATAATTACCTTATTATTTTACCTATAGGTTTATTTCTTTCTTTCTGCTCCAGGACCCCAATAATTGATATATGATTTCATTTCATGACATTCTACATTCTCTTCAGACTTTCTTCAGATTCTGTTACATTTTTGTTAGATTGTTTCTCTCATTTGCTGAATTCTACATGGTTCTTTCAGATGGATTATTCAGCTCTTCATTTCATATTTATATTTTGGATATAATTCACAATTTTATCTGTTTCTTTTTTTCCCCTTAATTCCTGGATTCCCCCTAGGAGAATTATAGCATCTTTGCATTTTTGCTTTCAGAATTAATTCCCTCTATACCACTAAGCAATATTCTCAAGCATCCTTTCACTGGCTATTCAAGGGCTGCTTCTGTGTAATAGGTTGGGTTTGGGTCATGTTCAGTAATATATTTGTTTCTCTAGGCATAGGACAGTAGCTCCTGACATTGTCTGTTGCTTGTATCACATCTTAGGTGAGATACTAATGGAGCATAAACTTCTAGCATGCTAGGGGAAGGGGGGTGGGGCTGGATCTTTAGGTAAGGAGGTGATCAGATAAGTGTTGGAAAATGTATCGTGCATAGATGAGAAGGGCGTGTTGGTTAAGTGAAAATGATGAGTAGGGTTCTGAGCTCTGGAGTAGCTTATAAATGTTGGCATTAATCATAAGAAACCTTCCCTTAAGTGTAGTAATTTTTAATGCATTGGAGAAGAGAGATATGGGAGATGTGATTTAACATCGTAAGGCATAGGAGGTTGTGCAGTACTGAGGTGGAGGGGAGAGGTTCCAAAGTTTGTCATGGTTGGAGAAAGGCTGCAGGATACTGAATCTACCAGAGTCCCTTATCAGCCCTCCGTATTATGTAGGGAGAGTGCCTTCTTTTCTTTATTGTGCTTAAAACATGGATTCATTTACAGCTCAGAACATGCTGCTACATATGCCTGGTCCAATGGTGTAAAGGAGCTCATAGAGTGAATGCCCCAGTAAGTGGGGCATCTGATAGGAGGGTGATCTAGACTGTGAAGTAAGACACTGAGAAACCAGCAAATGCTTCTTGGCCTGTGTTAAGAAAGCCACTGATAAACCCAGAAATTCCAAGTTTTTTTCTCTGGCAGAGTGAACATTTTAGTGTTTTCTTTCTCAAAACGAAACAGAAGCACTTCTACTGTCTTCCTACAACCCTCCAACTTGTGTGTCCAGAAGCTGCCATCTTTCCCTGGTGCTGAAACCCTCTCCAACTGGCTGAAGTTATTTATCTGCTGGAGTGGGCTGAGCCTTGGCTACGTGTTATCACCCTTAGGACCTCTCATCGTGGGTCTCCATGATTTCCAGCATCCGGAGGCTCTGGTGTCTGTTCAGACATCCCCATAAGATGTCATCAAGGTATGGACATCCCCCGTCACTTCCCCACACTGGGAAGTCTGCGCTGGGAGGGGAAGTGCATGGTGGGGGAATGGGAAAAGAAAACAGCCAGGAGCTGCTGAAGCACCAGCAAAGGATACAAAGCAATGGCAGTTGCTGTAGAAAGGGTCCTCGTGTGTGACAAGCACAGCGAATCTCTGTTGGGGAACCAACTCCAGAGAGCCCTGGGGAGCAGCAAGACTTGATTTCACATCCCAGGCCCCAACACAGCTGCCTTACCCACGGTCAGGCATTTCCCCAGCAAGTGTTCACAAAGGCACTCATACATCAGCCCCATCTTCCCACATGCTTCTACTTAAGTATTTTTATGAATGTGTTCAAGTGACTTTTAGAAAACATTAAAAAAAATCTTATTTCTATTTTCATTATGGTGAAAGAGGAGAAATACAAGAAAGTTTTAATGTTTTCATTTTAGAGTAATCTATTTGTTTTTAGTACAATTACATTGCCATAATTTGATAGGAAGGTTTTCATGGTAAATAAAATATTGGTAATAAATACCATTTATTTATATAATGTGTGTTCATAACATACATCCTAATAATTATAAATACTAAAATATATAATGTAAGGGATGAAACCATACTACAGTTTTATGCTGCCTTGTGGTCATAAAACAGCCAATTAGAATTGTTATTAAATGTTACTAATTTCTAATGTGAAAGAAATGCATGAGTTATTTGTAATGCTGAGGAGAATACTGTGCTTCTGTGTTAGCCAACTAGTGAATCCATATTAATACTTGTAATTTTAATTATTTGTCCTAAAGGACATAATTGATTAGTTCTGTTCTTCTGCATTTGTGCACATTTTTGGAAACTTAGTCCTAAAAATCTCTTCAATTCTCTTGTAGAAAAATACATAGTACATATTATTGAAGAATCATTCTTAAATATTTCTCAGACTGCTTTTAGAAAACTGGAACAGTATGATCCTCAATTCCAGAGATATTTGAAGATTACATGGGAAATGTTAATATCTTTAAAACAGAATGCAAAATGACTGTTAAATATTGATGTGCTTGAGTATTTGATTGTCAGTCTAACAGGTGCACCTGGTCTATGATATCTGGGCTACCAGTCAATTGACACCACCTTATGATCCACAAGTGTCAATACTGAAGGACACTCTGGGGAAAAGGTTGAATGATATAGCATGCATCAAAACAAGTTGGAGGCAATTCACAAATTAACTATATTGGTTAATGTTGAAATAGTTCAGCAGGAAGCAATTGTATGATCAAGAACCAATGGTAATGATGGAAGAAGTCAAGGTGCAAAGAAAGATTTAAGACTTAATCAAAGCTCCAGGAATTGACAAATTATAAAGATGTTTCAAGAAATATACAAAATACTACAGGGCTTCACTCTTCAAAGTGAGGGTATTTGGACAACAGCAAATAGACTCAATTCATGAAATAAACCCATATATTTTCCAGTTGCCAAGCAATCAATGTGGACATCATTACGTATGTCATGAAAATCACACGAGTAAAATAACAGAATGAGGACATCATTAAACCTGTCATGAAAATCACACACAGAAAATTTTGTTCAAGGTCATTAAATACAGTTGCAGCAATCCATCAAAAGAGAACTTCTAGTAGTTCAAGATGGAAATGTATGAGAAGGCAGTTTATGCCGCATCGCTGTCCTGTCAGATTGATCTTGGATTAAAAAAATAGAGAAGGCAAGAACGGTAGTTTCCTGTGTTTATTCACTATGCAAAAGCATTAGAAAGTGTAGATTATTGCAAATTATGGAAAACAAAAAAATGATAGGGAATTCCAGAATACATACTTGTGCTCATCTGAAAGGGTACATTGAAAATAGGCTTCGAGGCCTGAGCTCCAGTGGCGTAAGTGGTTGAGTGTGGAACTGCAGCCTGTGGGCTTGGTGGTTCAAATCCAGTGGCTCTCAGGAATCCACGCCTACCAGAGGCAGTGATGTCCACAAAAAAAAAAAAAGAAAGAAAATAGGGTACGAATGATTTAAACTCAAGAAAATTATATTTCATGATTGTACATTTTCTGATATTTATTGAATCAGTATGTAGATTATATAATCAGAGAAGATGGACTATATGACAAATAATATTGCAATAATATTAGGACAACACTGGTTCCTACTTATGATATGCAAATAGTGAAAAATGCTAGCTGAATGCAAAAGAGGAGTTAAAGTACTATTGCTTGCTGAAACTCAAAGAACTAAAGTTTTAGAATGGATTTTACCTCAACACAAAGAAAATAAAATGTTTCAACACTAGACCATTAAAACTCATGGTCAACGGAGGCAAGGTTGAAGTTATCCAGGCTTTTATGTTACTTGTAGTCACAGCGGACACCCATGAAAGAAGTAGTGAAGAAATAAAAGAGTACATTACATCGGACAAAGCGGTGTTCTAAAAAGCTTCCTTAAAGTGTTGAAAAGCAGAACTCTACTTTGAAGACTTAAGTGTACCTGACCATAGAAATAGAGTTTTAAATTATTTCATGTGCATATGACAGCTAACAATGAACCAAAATAAGAGAAACTTGATATTTAGCTCTATGGTATTGTGTAAAACATTGACTATATAACTGAGAAGATATGTCTCTACTAACCTACCTTGGGAAAATATATATACACCCTGGCTGTTTCTTATAAAAGAGAATGGCAACACTTTGTCTCACATAGTGTGGACATGTTTTAAGTACAGCCTACAAGTCATGGACAAACCGTGCTTCATAACAGAGAAACAGGAAGAAAAAAAAGACTTTTAGCAAAATTGATTGATGCAGTGGCTGTAACAATGGACTGAGGGATTAGAATTGTGGAGTACCTGGCGACCAAGCAGTGCTTTTTACAAATGCACATGACGTCAATATAAGACGGAATATATCTGCAACATCTGTCAAAAGCTAAAAAAATGGGTCAGAAAGAAAGGTAAGATAAAGTAATATTCACACATGGAGCTGAATCATCTGAGAATATGATATATGCTATTTGGGGGAAAGTAATTTATTTTTGTAACATCTCAAATATGTACCCTTACTATTGACCCATCTAAAAGATGGCACATTTAAAGAGATTATCTTGCAGACATTCCAGACACTAAAGTGGACTGATATCAACAATTTATTTTGAAAACTTGAGATGAGAGATGTGGTTTCTGGACTGTTTTAGATTAGGTGACGTGTGAGATCGTAGACTAGATAGCACTGATGAAAGGTCGGGCTTCTTGATTTCCCGGGAGAAGCGATGGGGTCTCCCGGGAAGGAACCGATCACAGGGATTGAGGTGCAGCCCTGCTCTTGCAGTGTCCTGGGACCATTTGGCAGTCCCCAGAGGTGGCTGAGCTCTGCCTCCCAAGGTCCGCATCTTCCTGGGTTTCCCTGCTCTGGAGACACAAGCCCAGCAATCTCCAATACTCTCCGCACCAGTGAGATGCAGCTGGGGCTCCCCGGTCCTCCATGGCACAGAATCCTCTCTGTGCCACTCTGTGCCATGCTTCTCAGGGGCCCACCCCCACCCTTGTTTATGTTAAGTTGCCCTGCAATTCCCATGCCTCCGACCTGTCTCCCTAAATCCCTTGATCTGTTCCTTCCCCTTAGTCCCTATGAGTGATGACGTCCAGGCAAGGGTAGTGGCCCCTTCCCAGGAACCCTCCAGACGTTCCCACTTCCCTCCCTGTAATCTCCAGAGCTGAGTGCCACCTGAGCTTCTTCCAGGGCATTATCCAACCACTCCTGCCTCCTTTCCTACAGCCCATGGAGCTCAGACACTGGTGAGAGCTTTCTGCACTTGGAGTTGCTCCCATTCCCTCCATTCCCCCAGACTCCCTGTAGTGACCTGGGCTGAGAACCACAGTGGCCGTGCTTTGAACTTGCTATTCTCCCTCCCTCGCACTATCCTCCATTCACTGTGAACAAACACCACTGGCACCACTGCCCAGGATTTATCCAGCTGCCTGTGCTCCTTTCCTGCAGTCACCAAGTCAAGCAGCCCCAGAGACTCTGAATTTCAGGCATTCACTCATGGTGAATGAAGTGAGTGCCACCAGCAGCCAAGTTCTGGGCTTGCTGACCCTTTTCCTTTCTCATTCTGCCGCCATCATCTGAGTTGCAGGATCTCAAGCATTACAG
Organism: Nesogale talazaci; assembly: GCA_004026705.1. Taxonomy (NCBI): domain Eukaryota; kingdom Metazoa; phylum Chordata; class Mammalia; order Afrosoricida; family Tenrecidae; genus Nesogale; species Nesogale talazaci. Next base: position 19,327 of record PVJH01020198.1, on the reverse strand, counting down.
GTGACTGCTTCCCAGGCCCCTTGTGCTATTCTGGGTAAATTAGAGAAATAAATCCACAGAAACTTATATATTTATAAGACAGCATTTTATGTAAAGGGTAAGTGTATACCCAGAAAGCATCCTGACCCAGTGCTGTCCAAACCAATCAGTCCAACATTAGCCCATATCTTTGACCCTGATCCAGTAATTTCTCCTCAATCTCACAAAACACATGTAATGATGCTGACTGCAAGAAGAACACTGAATACGTGAGCATGTAAACCTCACAGATCTGGCAGGGATATCAACATGGTTGCTCCATCACTCAGGGCTTCATTAGGGTAGGTCCATGTGGCTTCTCCTTGGGGATGTCTCAGAGGAAAGGAGCCTTGCAAGTGAGCGGGGAACTGGCAAAGACAGCTGGACACTGATGCAACCATGAGAGAGCAAGAGACCCAGGAAGAAGAAAGGCAAGACTCCAAACCATTTATCTCTGTCCTTCAATTATTCCCACAGGTGTTTATCAGCCAGGTTGGCATAATAAACCTTAAGACTCAACCTCATTTCTTAAGCCTATTGGAAACTCCCCATGCCATGAGCTACTTCCTGGGCCCTCAAGTCCTCAGGAAACCTCCAACATCTGATGACCATTTTTTGGTTTCCCTACATCCACCAGTGAGTTCCCATGTCTGCTAACTTCTCTCATGCCCCACTAGTCTAGTTTCCTGGAGGAATTGACACCAAGCTCTAACAAAATAACATATATACAAAAACACACCTCAGCAGCCACTATACAAATGCAAGAGAAAGGAAACATAATGTTGGGGGAGGACTAAACCTAGTGATGTATATAAATTAAGTGGACTTTGAACAGCCACAAAAAAAAATCCTCTGGGCTGAGCCCTGGTGGCGTGTTGGCAGAATGCAGGACAGTGGCCCACTGGCTTGATGGTTCAAATCTAGTGGCAGCTTTCCGGGAGCAAGGCAGGTAGCTCCCACGAACAACATAGGGCAGTGATGCCCCCCCCAAAACAAAACAAACAAACAAACAAAAATCATCAGTATGCTATATAGAGTCATTTCTAAAGGCATCAATACAGGAAAAAAGAAGAAATAATAGAGGTTAAAGAGTCCACATACCAATAGGAAACACTAACGTTAAGGAAGGATACAGCAGAAACAAAAGAAGATGATAAAAGACCTCACCAACAGGTTGCAAGAAATGCAGACTTTTATCAGCATCCTTGAAGATAACCAATGTTTAAAACATGTGAAAGACAATAAATAAAGAAAATCAAAAGACATGAAGAAATCCTAAGAAGTATGAATAATGATATGAAGAGAAACAATTTCTGAATACTTAGAATGGGAATACTAGAGAAAGGTGTAACAAAGATTCAGCCAAAACAGCAGAACCTTGGGAGAAATCTTCCCCAAGGTAATAAAAGAATATCTGGCAATCATCCAGGAGGCACAGAGGACACCAATTAGACTGAATCCTAGGAAGAACACACCAAGGTCAACAGTAGTCAAGCTATCCAAGTTTGAGAAAAAAGAGAAAATCATAAACGCATCTAGAATTAAAATAATGAAGTCACCAATAAAGGTAACCAGATAAGAATATTGTCTGATCTTGGCACAGGAGACTCCATTTTTAGGCGCAGCGCCTCCATTTTACCTCTCAGGAGCTCCCTCCTCCTAAACCCTCCCTGTGCCTAATCGCAAAGTAGTGAAACCTTTTGTACTCAGAATCAAGCTGCTTGCCTGTTTCTAAAAGATATGCATTCCCATCCTCCCCTGACTGTTAGATAGATTTAATGACCATCTCCTTTACGAAAAACCCAGCTGTGTGCGCACTCCCTTTATTTGAAGATTAATACCTGAGCCGGTCGAGGGGGAATAAAAACTCTTCCTTTTGTTCCCTTGGTGCGGTTTCTTCAGTTCTTTGCCCCTGCGCTGTTGAAGCCGCACCCAAGCTTCCCAAATAAAGCCTGCCTTAAAACTTCCAATTGGGCCTCCGGTTCTGTTTCGCGTCCATATAAACTTTATAAATATGATGAGACTTACCAATGTAACAATGAAGAAAGAGAAGACAATGGAGTAACATCTTCAGAAATTTGAGGAAGAATAATGGTAGCCTTAGAATAATACAGCCCAACAAACTCTCCATCAAAATAGTTGGGGAGGGTGCGACTTCTTGAATAAAGAGCACTTTAGAGAATACAGAAAAAGAAAATGAGTATTACAATAATCACTTTTGAATTCATTTTAGACAGAAGACCAACATGCACAGAATACAAGCATGAGACCACCAAATAAAGCAACACTATCAAGTACCCTTAGCACTATAAGTAATGGTCAAGGCTTCTTTCACCCAAAGGAAGAAAGAAGGCAATCATGATTCCTTCACAAATAGACAACACTAGGATATTGTGGGAGGGAAGGAAGAAAATATTTAACACAAAAAATATGAGATGGTAGCAAAGAATCCACAGATGGATGTAATTGCTATGAAGATTAATGATTTGAACTTAGCCATTAGAAGGAAATGGATAGCAGACTGGATAAGAAAACAAAACCCATGAATCTTCCCTCTGCAAGAGACACCTCTCAAGCTCACAGACAAACACAGGTTGAGCGTTAAATTGTCAAAAATTATGTATCAAGTGAATGGCAACCTAAAATAAACAGGAATTACAACTCTAATTTCTGACAAAATGGATCTGAAGATACAGGGCACAACAAGAGATAAGCATGGGCACTATATAATGCTTAAGGGAGCAGTGGACACAGAGCGCATTAGCACAACAAACATATATCTGCCTAATGAGAGAGCTACAAAGTTTGTCAGATAAATTCTCAAAAAGATGAAAAAGGACATTAAAAAACAGCAATCATATTAGGAGACTTCTATATACTGCTCCCCAAGTGTGTGTATACATACCTTCAAAACTCTACACCCAAATGCAAAAAAGTACACATTATTTTTAAGAGCACAGGGCACCTATATGAAAAAAAGACTACATGCTGAGGTACAAGTCAAGCTTGAATAAATTCAAACTTATAGGGGTCACTCAGACTTTCTTTTCTTACCACCACACCATAAAACTTGAAAAAAGAAAGAATGGAAAGGAAATCAATGGCAAATATATGGAAGCTGAAAAATGTAATTCAGAAAAAGGACTGGGTTTTGGCATGAATTAGTGATGAAACTAAGAAGCTTTGAGAAACTGATGAGAATGAGAATACATCATACCAAATCTATAGGATACAGCAAAGGCAATCAACAGAGGATGCTTGATAGTGATATATGCACATATGGAACAAAATGCACACATGAAGAATGAAGAGAGACTTAGGGTGGATACACTATGACAAAACTTTCAGCTGTTGAAATAGAGTATACAGAAGAATCCAAATAAAAGCAAAAAGAGAAATTATAAAAATTGAGTAAAGATAAATGAATGAGAAAACTAAAAACCAATAAAATATGTACTCAGAAAAAACTGGCTCTTTGAAAGTATCAACAAAAAGAAAAAGTGGTAGCAAGCCTATGAAAAGATAGGAAAAAGCAGATTTCAATATCCAGGATGAAGGTTGAAACAGGAAATTAAAGTGGACCAAATGAAACTAAAAAGAATAATTGCATATTGCTATAAAAATTGTACTCTAATGAATTCAAGAACTTGGAAGACATGGATAAATGCATCAAAAAACAAACACTCTCTAAGTTATATCATATGAATGCCAATGTCATGAATAAACCACTAACAATAGAAGAGATAGATAAATTTATGTAGAAGTTCTCAACTGAAAAAAATCCCCTGACCAGCTGACTTGAAAGAAAAAATTTACCCTGCATTCACAGAAGAGCTGAAAACAATTGTACAAAAACTCTTCCAGAAGATAGAAAGGATGGCAAACTTTCAAACATACTTTTTTTAATAAATCATTTTATTGGGGGCTCATGCTACTCTTACTGTGTTCAAAACATAATTTAACTGTATGCAGATCACATTTGCACATTTGTTGCCATCATTATTCTCAAAATATCCTCCTTCTACTTAGGGCCCCAGCATCAGCTCCCCATATTTCCCCACCCACCCCATTACCCCTTCCCCATGAACCCCTAAAAATGTAAAATAAATTGTTGTTTTGTCATATTATACAATGTCTGATGTCTCCATTCACCCACTGCCCTGTTTTAAGGATGATGTCACATGGAGATCCCTGCAATTGGGTCCTCCTTTCTACTTCACCTTCCCTCCACGCTCCCGGTATCATCACTCTCACCACTGGTCTTGAAGGGATCATCTGCCCTGAATTTCCCATATTTTTGGCTCCAATGTACATCCCCTAGTCCAGCTGGATTTGTTAGGTAGAATTAGGATCATGATAGTGAGTGGGAGGAAGCACATAAGATCTAAAGGAAAGTTGCATTTTCGTTGCTGTTACACTGTACCTTGACTGGCTCATCATCTCCCTGCAACCCCTCTGTAAGAGGACATCTCTTCACCTATTGATGGATTGAGAGTCCCCAAAATGTACTCCTCCTTGTTTATAATGATATAATTTTTGGTTCTTTGATGCCTTATATTTATCCCTTCGACACCTCATCATCATATTTTATAATGCTATATAACAGTGATACCAAATGGAGGCAAGGAGCCAAGAAGAATACAGAATTACAGGCTGATATATTTTATAAATATAGATGCAAAAATTCTCAACAAAATCTTGGCCAATAGAATATAAAAGGATATCAAATGAAAGAATCCATCATGACAAGGTGGTCATGATTCATAGCAGGGATACATGGGATGGTTCAACATTCAATAAAATCAGCATTATTCATCAAATTAATAAGAAAACAGAAAAGAACCAGATTATAATATCACTAGATGCAAAAAAGAGCATTAGACCACATTCAATTCCCATTCCTAATCAAGCCACTAATGAAGATTAATTAAAAGGAAATCATCTTTATATAATGAAAGCTATATGTGAAAAACAAACAGCCACTGTTAAAATTAATGGACAAAATATATTCCCCACTTTAAAAGGGATCTGACATTGTTATCCCTTGTCCCTTATACAATTCATCATTGTCTTGGAGGTCCTAGCTAATAATATAAGGCAATGGAATGATATAAAATATATGTCTTGGAAAGAAGAAGTGAAATTATAGTTCATTGGCATGATTATTTATATTGAGAACTCCAAAGTCTGCACAATATTATTGCAGGAAATGATACAGGAATATGGTGGAGTGGCAACAAGATGTAAGTTCAATAATCAGAAGTCAATTGGATTGCTATATACCACTGATGACATTATAGAAAAAGAGATCAAGACAGCAGTACCCTTCAAAATAGTTATGCACTAATAGGAATATCTAGGGGAATACATAACCAAAACACCCCTGAGGGGGCTGAGCCCCGGTGGCATAAGTGGTTGAGTGCGGGACAGCAACCCGCGGATCTCCAGCGGTGGCTCTCAGGAGCAGCAATGGGTAGGTCATGGGCATGACCACCAGAGGCAGTGATGTCCCCTGCCCACCAAAAACCCTAAGTATCTAGGAGTATAATAGCCACACACACACACACAGACACAAACAAACAAACATACACACACACACACAAAACACCAAAAAAATCTAAGGAGAATTATAGCACATTAGCACAAGAAACCAAATGGAATTATCATAGTGGAACAATATTCCATATTCACAGATCAAGAGACCCAACATTGTACAGATGTCAATTCTTCCCAGAATACCATATAATTCAATGTAATCGTGTATGGATACCAACATAACTTTTCAAAGAGATGAAACAACTAACTACCAACTTCATATGGAAAATAAAGAAGATAAAGATTAGCAAAGAATTCTCAAGAAGAAATTTATGGAATTGCATTACCTGACTTCAGATCTTATTACATAGCAATGATTGTCAAAGAGCATGGTACTGATACACAGACAGAAACACAGATGAGTAGATAAGAGCAAAAGATCCAGAAATAAAAACAGCATCATATGAACAACTGATCTTTGACAAAGGCCCCCAGAATATTAAATGGAAAACAGGTGCCCTTTTCAACAAATGGTGTTTTGTGCACTCCATGCATAAGAAGATATTCAAGGTGGACCTTAGACCTCAAGGTAAAACCCCAAATTCTTAAGTTCAACAATGAGAGGATTGGTACAAAGGTATGGTTTTTATTTCAGGGAGTACATGGTCTATCAGAAATAAAGAAGATACACACACAAAGGAGAATAAAATAGATGAGTGGGACATTCTAAAGATAAAACACCTGCACACAGCAAAAATCTATTTGGGTATGTATATGCAAATACAACAGTGAAGGGGATTTTCGTCTCTAAACTTACCTCAATACAATAACAGTCTGTTCTAATAATATGGACATGTATAATGCTCACCTTCTTAACACAATTGCTGAAGACAACATGGATGCATAAGCAAATGTGATGAAGAAAGCTGATGGTGCCTGGCTATTAAAATATATCATTTATGGTGTTTTAAAACTTTTAAGTTCATCTTCATCCTCCAAGAGAGAGCGCAGTACTCCCTGACTCTGAAAGATGGATCCAGGCTCCTCTAAAACACTTAAGCAGTAACCAACCTCAATGAAAAAGCTAGAGAAACAGAAGCCAATGCCAGAAGAAGTCATGAACCTAACAAAGTGCATAGATATCGAACAGTCACAGAAAGAAAATTTCAGAATGAAACTTGGATTCATGCAGGATATGAGAGAAGCAGTTCAGAAAAATATGAAATGATAGAGAAGATAAAGGCAACCCACCAAAGGAAAATGCAAGATTTAAGGAATAAAATACCAAAATTCAAAGGCTAATTGACAGAGTATGCTAATAAAATTCAAGAGGAAAAGATTCACACCAGTGACCTAGAAGATAACTTCGAAGACCTCACCAAATGGAAAAAACAGTCAAATAAGATAGAGAAGCTTAAGAAAATATCAGAGCCATTTCTGATGCTATGAAGAGGAAAAATATTAGAAAAAAATGCATTATCTGAACAAGACCAAACAAAGAATTCAACAGTAAAAATAAAGAGGGAATTCCAATAGGAATGTTTCCCCAGATTAGTAAATGAAAGCCAGACAATCATTCAGGAGGCTGAAAGAACAACAGCCAGACTGAACCCCAAGAAGAAGTCACCAAGATACAAAATAGTTAAAATTACCCAACTGTGAGGAAAAGGAGAAGACCATAAGAGCAGCTCAGAAAAGCAAATGGTAACACATAAAGGTGTCTCAATAAGAGTACGTACAGACCTATCAACAGACACAATACAGAATGAAGTAACATACTCCAAAAATTGAAGTAAAACAACACAAACAAGAATAATATACCTGGACAAATGATCAATTAAGATAGATAGAAAAGTAAGAGGTTTCCCACACAAAGAAAAACTCAAAGATTACACAAAAGAAACATCCCTACAAAAGACACTTGCAGATCCTGAATAGGCAGAAGATCAGCAATCATCAAGTGCAAATAAGAGACCATCATATAGAACAACTCCATCCATAAGACAACAAAGAAAAATTAGCCTACAAGATAGCAAAAATCATAAATTCAACACTCCAAAAGATGAAAAAAGAAATCACAGGCTCTACAATTATAGTTAGTGATTCTAAAATACCACTCTGAAAAAGAAAAGTCACTGGGAAAGAAACACAACAAGGAGGCTACAGATCTAAACAGCACAATTAGAGGATTTGACTTGAAAGATATTTTCAGAGTTTTCCACCCAAATGAAAATAAAATTCACATTTTCATGCCCACAAGCACATTTTCAAAGATAGACCACATGCTAGGACACAAGTAAAACTTGAGTGAATTCAAGAGCATAGAGCTTGTACAGACATAAATCACTGATCCCTGTCCTGCAAGGCTGGAATCAACAGAAGGATGGTGCAGAAAACAAGGACAAACAAGTAGAAGATGAATAATTATCTACTGCAAAGGAAGAAGGTATTGATACTGATTGGAGATGAAATCAGGAAATTTCTAGAAATTAAGGAGAATTAAACGAAGATGTATCAAAATATTTGGAAATGAATATGGCAACATGTGTACAAATATACTTGATATAAATGATGCTTTGAATGTTATAAGAGGTATAAGAGTCACCAATAAAATCATTGAAAAAAAAACTTTGGGACACATCAAAAGCATTTATCAGAGGAAGGCAATATAGCAATATGTGCAATATATGCACATATGAAAAAAGAAGAGAGACTTGTGGATGATACGTTGGCACAATTAGAGCAGAGGTAATAGAACAACCATACTAATAATAGAAAAAGAAACAGAATAGGAATAATAATAGAGGGGAGATGGAGATATGGGGAAACCAGGATGGGTGAGCCTCTTCAGACCAGTGGTTAGATTGGAGCTGCTGGATGGGTTGGAGAGAAGGTGGGTAGAGAGATGGAAACAATGGCAAGGATATACACATAAGTTCCTATTTGAAGGATGGGCATCAGGGGTTTGGATTGGGGGAGAGGTTGTGCAGTGTAGGATATGACAGAACAATAATAATGTATAAAGTATTGGGGATTGGTGGGAAGGAGAGATCAGGAGAAGAGGGGAAGGGATGGAAAAGTTGATACTAGGAGTTCAAGGGAAAAGGCAGATGATTGGAGAACGATAATAGAAGTGGACATGTGAAGGTACCTGGCACAATATGTTTAATTATATATTGTGAAAAACGATGTACAAGCCCTCAAAAAATGATTTGATAAAAAAAATGCAAATAAAAAAGATAAACAGTAATTAAAGAGTTTTATGTAAATAAAAAAGAACAATTCCACAATATCACAAGGCTATTTATTAAAAACCAACAGCCAAAATGTTAAGTCAATGGAGACAAGACGAAAACAATTCCACTGTAAAAGGTGACTAGACAAGGATGCCCTTCACCCCCACTCCTATTTAACATCATATTGGAAGTCCTAGCTGACCACATAAGACAAAGAAAAAATATCAAAGTTATCTATCTGGGGAAGGAAAGAGTGAAATTATCACTATTCCCAGATGATATGATTCTATACATCAAAAATCCCCTAAGTTACATTAGTGAAATGTTGGAAACGATAGAGGAATATGGCTGAGTGTCAGGATACAAGATCAACAAACAGAAATCAATTGGTTGGTTATACACATCAGACAAGATCAAAGAAGAGCCAATTGAAAAGGCAGTGCCTTTGCAATAGCCAAGCACAAAGTGAAATACCTAGGGAAATACCTGACTAAAAAACTGAAAGATTAGTATGAGGAAAATTACAGAACATGATTATAAGAAATCAAGAGAGACCTCAAGAAATGAAAGAATGTCCTATGCTCATGGATTAGTTGATTAATTATGGTAAAGATATCATCAGCTCTACCCAAGGCACTATAAGTTCAATACTATCCAGATATGAATACTACCACCTTTCTTCAAATATTTGGAGAACCCGATTACCAACTTCAAATGGAGAGGGAAAAAGCCAACAATTAGCATAGAAAGGCTCAAGAAGAAGGACAAAGTGGAAGGGATACTCTAAATGAATTCAGTATGCATTATATGGCCACAGAGTAGTCAACACAGTGTGACCCTGTTACAAGAGCAGATATTCAAACCAATGGGAAAAAGCTGAGCATCCAGAAATGAAAGCATCAATATAGAGGCAACTGATTTTTTATGAAACCCCCCAAAATACCAAATGGGAAGTGGACACCCTCTTCAATAAATGGTGCTGAAAAATGGGTATATACTGCAGAAATATGAAGCTACTTACCTCATTTACCTCTTCCCTTACTCCATGCACAAGAATAAAATTACAGTGGAGTAAAGACCTTGAGGTAAAACCCCAAACAATTAAGGCAATTAGTGGGGTTATTGGGACAAACCTTTGAACCTTGTCACAGGGAAAAGATAGTTAGTCTATCAGAAATAGGGAAGGTACAAATACAGAACAATCATTAATTGCCAAGTGTGATGTACTGAAGAAAAATCACATGTGTGTATTGAGAATGTGTAGGGCAACATATGTACAAGTATGCTAGATATACAATGGATGCATGTGTGGATTGTGATAAGAAGGGTGTGAGCCCCAAATAAAAAGGTTAAAAAAATCAGTTTTGAATTTAAACAAGTGGTCATCTCGCAGAGATTCAACAAAAGGCACATGGAAGAAGCCCGCAAATCTGCTTATCAAATGCTGGTGGGGTTCCAGTAGAAAATGTAGATGAATGTATCAACATGTATACAGATATACTTAATACAAATGATATATTAAATGTATTAAATGATGTATTAAATGTTTGAGGCCCCAATAAAATCTATTCTCTAGTTTAAAAAAAAAAAGAAAAAAAATCTGATGATCTTGAAGTGTAAATGGGAATAGCCATCAGAAGTTCAAAACACACATTCAAATTGATGTGAAGGAGGAGGGGCAAGATAATTGGACAGTCCTTAAAGAAAAGGCTACCTAGAAGAGATGAAATACCCAGGATGCAGGATAGCTATACCTCATTAATTTTGTTAAACCTGAGTATGTTCATTTGTATCATTAAGATTGTTCGATGCATAAAATCAAGACAGATTGTGTTAGTCTGGGTTGATTAGAGAAACAAATACAGAGGACACTCGTATGTGTATAAGAAAGAACTTTATACCAAAGAGTAATGGTATATTAATCCCAGTCCAGTCCAGATCAAATCAATAAGTCTGATATTAGCTCACATGGCTGATAATTAGTCTATACATTTTTCTACTGACTCATGCAACAAATACAATGACACTGAAAACAGGAAGACTATAGGCCAGTGGGTGGAAAATCTTGGAGATCTAGTGGTAGTGGAAAAAATCTCAGCACTGGTATGGATCTCTGTGGTGCTCCTCCAGCTTCAGGGGTCTGGCTCTGTCAATATAGCTCCATATGGCATGTCAACATGAATAGGTATTATATAGACCATATCTGGTCTACTGTGGGCATTTTATCTCCATTGAACCTCCAAATAAGAACATCAAACTGTGATCTGAATGATCTTTACTCTCAATATTGTCATTTTGACACATGATAATGCAATTACCACTACCATGGACCACCCCTTGTCAACTTCACACTTTGACACAACTCTTTAGCTATATGTAATTTTCAAATAAATAATAACAAATTCATAGTTGTGCATAACAGGATACAACTGAAATGCATATGAGATATTTAAGGTTTATTGCCAACCTGGCCAATAAACACATGTGGGATTAACTGAAGGGCAAAGAGATAAATGCCTCTGTAAACCTTGCCCTTCTTGTTGGTGGGTCTCTAACCCTCTGATAATCAGACCAGGGTGCAATTGCCTTAGTCGTTTCCCTGCTTCAGCTGGCAAGTCTCATTTTCTATGATACGTCCCTGAGGATAAGCTACACGGACCTATTCTGATGTAGTCCTGGGTGGTGGAGCAGCCATGTGGAGACGCCTGCCAGAAATGAGATGCTTACAATGCTCCCCGAGTGAACTTTGCTCCTGCACTTGACATCACAGAATGTATTTTCTGAGACTGAGGAGGACTTTGTAGATTGGTGTCAGACATATGGGCTAATGTTGGACTTTTGGACTTGGACAGCACTAGGTTGGGATGACTACTTAAAGAAAAGTTACCCTTTATAAAAAATTCTCGTGTAAAATTAGTTTCTCTGGATTTTTTTTCTAATATACCCAGACTAATACATTTCAGTACTTTAGGAGTGGGGTCCTGGAGAAACAAATCATAAGATGGAGAGTAGATGCTTATTTGACCTTTCCCTGATGTTAATGTTTCTTCCTTGGCCAGCCATAAGTCAGATAAAGTCACACTGTTTACTCAGCTTTTTTTTCTGGAAAGAATATGGGAAGTATGAAAATAGAAAGCTTGCTTTCAGTCATTAAAATTTGATGTTTTGATGGGTTTAGGACATGTCTTCAAAGAAGTTTTTAAAAGATATGGCCCACCCAGAGCTTTGGAGTACCCAGGGACCAGTGGTCTGTGTCAGAAGCTGGAACAAATCTGGAACGATAAAGAAAACTCCTCTCAAAGACCGAATGTTAAAGGGAGCCTATTAAAGGCAGACTTGCTGAGTGGAAGTGGTATGAATACAGTATTATAAAGAGGGAGTGAGTTTGGCCACTGACGTCTGTGGACTTGGTCTTCAGGAAAGCAAGGATATGGTGAGAGCAGGTTGATTGGTCTAAAGTTTATGACAATTCTGGAGGGGGGGGTAGCTGAATATTTGTGAGAGACCTTGGTTTAAAGGCAAGGGGACCAATGGCCACTCGGGAGGGGGGAGGAGGAGGCGCTAAGTGAAGCATCCCACACTGAGTTGAGCTAGACCAGTGGTCGGCAAACTGAGGCTTCAGAGCCATATGGGGCTCTTTTAGTATGAATGCGTAGCTCTGAAGAAACATTGTAAACAATTGAAGGTTATTATTTCTAATCACAATGATTCCATTTGTTTGTGAAAACATATTTAAGGGTCTTGAGTGATTTTAAAGTTGTAATGAGGGACAGGATTGGCTCTTCAGTCTCAAGAATTTACTGATCTCTGACCTAGACTAACACTATACAATTAAAAAATGTGTCACCTTCATTTAAAGATAGGATTCTATAAGTGAATGAAACAAAAGTATTATATACTTATATGAACACTTACACCATAATCCTATGAATATATTTCCCCAGCTATGAAAGTTTATAAGTCAACCACTTTATACCTTTGTCCTTCCATTTTCAGTGTCCATTACGCCAACTCCTCACCTCTGAGGTGACATTCATGTTCCCTGATGTGAAGAATGTTCCCTTAAGTTACAAACGTGTGTGTGTGTGTGCATCCATAAGCAAAGTCAAGACACGTCACCCTTAAAGTCATGCCAATATATACCAGTTCATAGGCTCAAAAACCTCCTCTTCATCTGATCAAGTTTTGATTAACTCACTGTGGACTGCCTCACTTAGCTTCACCAGGATGTTCATTGGCTGCACTAACTATGGCACATAGATACTATCACAAATTTTCAGCAACTCTAGCTCCCTTGGGCTTGGTCATGAACCTAGAAAAGTCAACCTGCTCTTCTTTTCTCTTTTAGTCACTGTGAACCAGGTGCATGCGTGTCAGTGGCCAGATTCAACCCTTCTTTTTATTGTTACATTTCTCTCCCTTCCACTCAACAAATGGATCTAGGTTGTCACCAAGTAAGTATTTCAACCTTTCCACAGACACCTTTTAATAGTTCAGTTCTAAGATGGAGATGTGTGTATGAGAAAAAACTGTATATCAAAGAGTAGTTGAATATAAAGAAAACACATTTCTGTCCAGTCCAGATAAAATCCATAAGTCCAATATAAATACATATGTCTGATACCACTCTATAAATTGCTGTTCAGATTCATGCAACATGTGCAATGACACCAAATGCAAGAAGACCACAGATCATTGGGTGAAAAATCTTGTGTTCCAGAGATGATGGAAGCATTGCAATGCTGACCTGGGACTCAATGAGGTCCCTCCAACTCCAGGACTCTGGTTCTATCAGACTAGCTCCATGTGGCATGTCAACACACATAGCAGAGAGAGTGTGTCTGGTCTTTGATGAGCTCTTTACCTCAATTGTGCCTCCAAATGAGGTCATCAAGCTGCGACCTGATTGACAGGCTGAACTCCACCCCATTCATTCTCAATAGTCTCAAGTTGACTGCAGATTATACAACTACCACACAATTAAACCCTTCAGAAATAATAATGGGCATATTGATTTACTGAAGGTATAGGAAAAGGTTGGGGCATAAGAAAAATAGGGATTTGCAAGTATTGATGTCTGTATAAGCCCACTTAAGTGTATTAAATAATAGAATTTTAAGTGAATAGATACATTGGATGGTGTCAATATGGAAAAACAAGTACACAATAAAATAAAATATAATAATAAGGGTACCTGTGGTGTAGGGTGGAGAAGAGAGGGGATAATGAAAGCTGTTGTCAAAGAGTTCAAGAAGAAAGAAAATGATTTGAAACTGATGAGGGCAGCAATTGTACATTTATGCTTGATCTTAGAGAATCATGGATTTATTTAATATAAAGAATAGCTCCCATTCAAATTATTAATGAAGAAAAAGAAAAAAGTGGATGGAATTTAATCAATGGAAATCTCAGGGTCTGTAATTCATGTTCTAGATATAGAAAATAAATATAAGATTTAATTATCTATATTAAAAATTAAAATTCAACTGCAGATATTAATTTTTATTATTATTTTGGAAAATAATAGTATTGAGATAAGTAAAGAATGTAATTGTAGCACACATAGTCCATAGTCTCTGAAATATTTGGCACAACTAATCACATTAAGGAAAATTACATTTTTTGGGTTAGTATATCTTATCTTTAGTAATACACACTACATAAAATGTTTGAGTGGATGTGTAATTGCTGGTGCCATTACTATAGATTTTTACTTGCAGATGTACAAATGAAAGAAAAAGAAAAGATTTAAGATACTGATAATAAAAAGCTAAACTGTTGGAAAAATGTATTTCTCTTATCGCAGAACCTATTTATCACAAGATCATCAGAGCAGAAGGCATTACAAATCAGGTAATGCCTGTACTGATGCTGGGAACATGACTTTCCTTTAATCCACTAATAAGATTTCTTTTATCCATTCAGCTGATGACAGTGTACATAATTCAATGTGACCATAATTTTAGAAGTTTCTGTTATGGATACATGACACCTGCTATCCAAGTAAAAGTCCATGAAATCAATCACCCATGCCTCCTTTAAACCATTTATACAGTTTATTCCTTTATAAAACTTTAATTTTTTTGTTCACCTTGGTTCTAAATGAAGCAAACTAATCTCTGAAGAATTATTAAGTTTAGTCTTACACTTTAGCTTTGTTCAGAGACACTGATAAAATAACTTGTTTTACCTGTATTTTAGGTGTGTTTTTATTTTTTATTGTTTTGTTAATCATTTTATTGGGTCTCATACAACTCTTATCACAATCCACATTTGCTCCATTGTCAAGCACTTTTGTACATTTGTTTCCCTCACCATTCTCAAATAATTTGCCTTCAACTTGATCCCATGTTATCAGCTCCATAATTTTCCCTCCCTCTCTGCTCCCATAAGCCCCTTGATAATTTATAAATTATTATTTTGTCATATTTCACATGGTCTGACATCTCCATCCACCCACTTCTCTTCTTTCCATCCTCCAGGGAGGAGGCTATATGCAGATCCTTATAATCTGTTTCCCCTTTCTACCCACCCTTTCCTCCACACACCCAATATCTCCTTCTTATCACTGGTCCTGAGGGCTTCTTCTCTCCTGGAATCCTTGTATTTACAGTCCCTTATCTGAACTAGTGTAGAATTGGGATCATGATAATGTCTGATGGGGGGTGGGGAGGAAGCATTTAAGAAGTAAAGGAACACTGTATGTTTCATCATTGGTATACTCCACCCTGACTGCCTCATAATCCCCTGAGACCCTTTTGTGAGAGGATGTTCAGTTGCCTACAGATGGGTTTTGGGTCCTCACTCTGCACTCACCCTCATTCACAATGATATGATTTTTTGTTGCTTGATTACAGAAACCAGATCCCTTCATCGCACGCATTGTGATCAGACAGGCTGCTGTGCTTCTTCCATGTGGGTTTTTGTTGTTTCTCAGCTAGATTATGGCTTATTTATCTTCAGGCCTTTAATCAGATGCTATGTCTTTTGATAGCTGGGCATGATCAGTTTTCTTTGCCATATTTGTTTAGGCAATCTCTTTGTCTTCAGTGATCTTGTTGAGAAGGTGAGCATCTTAGACTGCTAAGTCATTAGAATAAATAGATCCTTTTCAATTAATGAAAATATTAAGACAAAAATGTAGTAAAATATATTAAGTACAAAATTAAGAAAGGTACTGCATAAGAGAATGATTCTGAACTTGCACATGTGTTACAGGATTTTTATATGTAAAGAATGCTTGAAGAAGTGCCTTTCATTTAGTAATTGATAGTGGGTGGGTGGAAGCATTTGAGAACCAGAGGGAAGTTGGATATTTCATTGTTACTACACTGTACCTTAACTGGCTTATCTCCTCCCTGCAGCCCCTCTGCAAGAGAATGTTGCTTTACCTATTGATGGGCTTTGGGCACCCAATCTGTACACCCCCATTTATAATGATATAATTTTTAGTTCTTTGGTTGCCTGATACCAGGTCCCTTGGATACCTCATGGTCACACAGGCTGGTGTGCTTCTTCCAGGTGGGCTTTGTTGCTTCTGAGTGGGATGGTCACTTGTTTGCTCAAGCCTTTAAGACCCCAGATACTGTATCTTTTGATAGCCGGGCACCATCAGCTTTCTTCAATACATTTGCTTATGCACACATGTTAAATCACCTTTAAGATAATTTATGCAATTACAATCCATTCTATGCTCTCTCCCTGCTCCTGCCTTCATTACTTTCTCCCTAAGTCTCTCTTCCTTCCCTACTTCACAACTGTATTTCTGATGTCCTCTTGGATCCATAATTATCATTAGTCTTGCACTCCTCTGCTTTACAGTTGGGAAACCCAACAGAAAAGACTGGGGCTGAGCCCCTGTGGCTTAGTGGTTGAGTGTGATACTGCGGCTCACTTGCTTGGTTCAAATCCATCAGCAGCTCTCCAGAAACAAAGCTGGACATCTCACTCCCACCAGAGAGCAATGATGTCTCCCCCCCACCCCCCCGCAATAAAGAAAAGACTAGAAAACAAAATTGCACTGAGGGGCTAAAGGTGAAAACATAATAGTATACAGACAAACGTACTAACATGTGTAAGAAGGAAAAGACCCTTCATAACTAAAACAATATACACACACATACATATATGAGGTATCTCTGATTTGTTAAGCAAGTTTGGGAAATGTATTTCATTATAAATAGCAAATGCAAACAAAATGATGTGCCCTTTCTCCTTCTTAAAGGGATACTGTAACACTTAGGTTTTGGGTCACTATGGCTGTCCAGGCTTCTCGATGATCGCTGTGGAGTCATACATAACCCAAGAGATTATAGAAATAAACTCAGCGACTCCACTATGGAACATTCTCCATTTGTTTGTTTTGTTTTGTGTTAGTTTCTTTCTTTCAGAAGTTATCTCAGAAATATTTTGTTGGAAAAGCTACTCTATCCTGATATGAGCTTAAACCTATCTGTTGATTTTAAATGCAGCATTTATAGTGGCAAATTTCTAATAATTGTTTTCTATTTATGTGTCCATTTGTGTAAATCCATAGACACTATGTGGATTTTATAGTATTTTTATAGTAGCTCATGTTTATAATATTTTTCTTTTAAATGTTGTTTACCATAAATTCAGCAAGTTTTTCATCTTTAATAAAAAGAATAATGAAAATCCAGTGAAGAAATTTCATAGGGGGCTAAATATAGGGCTGATAGCAATCAACAATTCAAAATCATTAGCCAATTCACTGTAGAAAGATGAAATTATCTACTCACATAGATGTTCACAATCTTAGACACCTACATGGACAGTCTACTTTGTCATCTAGAATGCCTGGGAGTCATGTTAATAGAGCATAGCATAAATTTAATGAATAGTCAATTAATTTTAATAGTCAATTAATTTTAATAGCCAACTAATTTTAAATATAAACACCATTTTGTTGTGGTTGTTATTAGCATTGACTGGAATGCCTTTTGTTTTAAAAAGTATGTTTTAAAGTCTTTCATGAGTATTTTATATTTTGAATCTGAGGAGGAAAACACTTTAAGAAACCTCTTGAGATAATAATTACATTGTTGTAAGTTATTATGGATGGGAGCCAGTCACAATGCCTTGTTGACCTAATTAAATATTGCATCTGTGATTACATGATGGAAGATTGGCAGACGGCAAGATTTTTTTCCATCTGTTATTCTAATAGTATCAACATATTGTGTTTATATCATGTTTCCAAGAAAATTGGATGATATAGAATTTGATTGCTTTAATTTATTTACCAAAAAGTGATATACTGAAGAGTGAGATAAATCCTGGAAAAAGCAGAGAAACAAAAGAAAATGTACTAGGTGTAATTCAGAAGACTGTAGGTAAAGAGAGAGAGAAATATAAAAAATAAAGCATCTTAAAATGCACAAAAAATGACATTGTCACTCTTTGTGTAAAAGTAACTCTTTGTGTAAAAGAATGTGGCACATAATTCTGGGAAAGACCAACAAGGGCCTTCACTGTGGTATGTTGTTACTTGCCTGCATTTTCCTGAAATGTAAGATTGGCTTGCTTTTGAGAATATACAATCATATTGCTATATTTTCAAAATATAGAAATTTAGAAAAGTTTAAATTCAATTTTAAATTCCTCAGATACCAAGGTGCCATTTACTCTTAAAATATGTTTTATTTAAAAGTTGTATTTATAGTCATGACAAAAGCTGTTCAATGTATGCATAGTGATTTTGATATGAGAGTTTGATATTTTCAACTAGTATTAGAAAATCCCTTTTATTTAAATATACATCAAGTGTCATCTCACATACACACATTACACATAAAGGGATTTCTTAATATTGGGGTTTTTAGTTGACTTCTTTATGTATATATAATGTCTGGCATGGTAGATTTTTTAAGTGACTCCCTCATAGCATATTTAACCTTAACTAAGAAATTACAAAATGTATTAAAATTTACATTTTTAGAATTTCAAATAATAGTTTCTATAGCCTTATGAGTATACCTTGCTCTTGTGACTTGAACTGGCCCACTAGATAATCACTCTTTAGGTCTGACTTTTTCTTTTTATGTCTGACTTTTTTTTAAGGCGTTTGAGGAATCTAAGATAAGTATATTACTGAGATAACTTGATTTCAATCACACTGGTAATATAAACACATTTAGCTTTCTTTTTTTTGAATATGCAGTATATAGATAAACTGAACCCCTATTATCAATAAGTATCTTTTACTTCCCCTTATAGGATGGTTTCAAATGAAATTTTAAAGAAACCAAGGTAATAACTATCAAGATGATAAAAAAAATTCTTCACAAATGAAGTGATGTATTAAAATTAGAAAATGTCTCAGAGTTGTTATAGTAGACAAACAAGAGCATTAGAACTAGGTATTCACTATACATTATAACATTAGAAAAACAGAAAAGTATTTTAAAATATTCAGATACTGTGGAACAAGCAGCAAAGGAATTTTGCAGAGCTGACATTGGATCACAAGTGACTTCTCTTACGTCACAAGAGGAAAAAATAAACTTCCAAAATTTTTC
>PVJH01020197.1:0-41189 GCA_004026705.1 Nesogale talazaci | reverse complement strand
CTAACTCCTCGCCAGGGCTCCTGCAAACACAGACACTTGATCTTTCTGACAAAGATACAACAACAGGGAAGGACTCTGCAAAACCAGAAGCTTCCATCCACACCTTCCTTACACCGCAGCGGAAAATGAAAATGAAAATTACCCGGGGTGAGAAGCCTAAATGTAAAGCCAGAAACTATAAAATTTCTAAGACGGAACACAGGGGAACTTCTTTCTGATCTTGCGTTATAGGAAGAGTTCATAGGTGTGATATATGATATACAAACGAATAAAACAAAGATAAGAGAAACAACCAGACTTCACCTCAATGCAAAACGTCAAGAGACACGGATGAGTTGATCAAAGGCTCTGTGGCAGTCATGTACTTATGTTAATTTCATGATTGAGATGTAGGGGTGGAGTCTAGCCTGTTCATCTGGAGATAGCCGTTGAGAAGTCAATGAGGCCTCTGTGTGGGCATGGCTTTCTCCTGATACATCTGGGAAATCTCACGGTATTTCCCTCGTGAAGATGAGAAGCCATCTCCCCAGTTGTTCGGAGTTAGTCTCAGACACAAAGAATTACGGACAAGACAAGATGGCAGAGTCCAAGCTGCTGCAGGAGCCAGAGGAGAAGCCACACAGCCTTGCCCTGATGGAACCAGACCTCTGAAGCTGGATAGGCCTGCCAGCGATGAGTTGCTTCTGCCACCATGGAATACTGATGGACCCTGAGCCCTGGAAACAAGGAGCCATGGGGAGCGCCGGGACTCTGCACCCACTGGCCTGTGACATCGTAAGTCAGAAGGAGACGTTATAGACTGGTATCTGGCATGTGGGCTAATATCGGATTTGTGACTTTGAACTGGACTGGGTTGGGATGCTTTCTCAGTGTTCCCTTCCTCGTGTATAGAAACCATTCCCTTATATCCATATGCGAGTCTATGTATTTGTTTCTCTAGTCTCCCCGGATGCACACAGTCTCCTTTGCATAGATGATACCGCTGTCCACCCCAATGACAAAATGTTCGTGTGGTGGCCAACCATGACAAAAAAAAAAAAAAGTTCATCAGAAAATACTTTCCTACCTTGAGGGAACGGGCACTTCGGTTTCATTTTTTGGACAGGGCACAGCTTGTGAGTGATTGCACCTCCATTTTCACCTGGCAACCTGGATCCCCAAGGCCCCACTGCAGCAGTGATATCAGGCTGCGTGTTTGTAAGGGAGCCCTGGTGGCCCAGGGGTCATGCCTTCGGCTGCTAACCTCACAGAGCTTAGTTCAAAACCACCAGCTTTTCTGTGGGTCGAACATGAGGCCTTCTGCACTTGTAAAAGATTTAGAGTCTCAGGAAACCACAGGGGCAGTCCTACCCTATCTTTCAGGGCTGCTGTGAACTGGAATACACTCAGCAACAGCGAGCTTGGTTTCCAGTGTGCAGAATTGTATAGAAGGGTCATCCTGCCTTATCTCCTTATTCTACTTTCCCTACTCCGGATTGAGTAATCATGTCCCCTACTTTAAGGCTATCTGACATGAAAGAATACCCAATGAAATGTGAATTTCAGATAACATGTATATCCATAAATATATATATATATATATATATATATAAGTTCAGATAACAAACATAGATACTTAGCAGAAGAATGCATGTTTGGCATCTTTTTTTTTTGGCATTACTGCCCTCTGGTGGGAGTAGGCGGCCCAGCCTTGCTCCTGGAGAGCTGCTGATGGATTTGAACCACCAGCTCAAGGGGCCGGAGTCCCGCACACCACCACTATGCCACCAGGGTTCAGTCCTGCCATCTTGTATTTAATTGTCAACCTATCTTGATCACAGACATTCTTATTAGCCATCTCAAGTGTTTTGTGGGAGAGCTGCTTTGTAAATGCATACATATGTACAACTTGGAAATATTTCAAAATAAAGTTGAACTTTCAAAGCCATTTTTAGGCGACTGAAAACCACGGCTCCAGTCACTTCCCTTTATTCAATCTGTACCATACGGTGCATTTCAAAATCTTTCTCATGCCATTTTCTACTTTAAAAACATTGCCTGTATAGCGATTGCTCAAAAATTACACAGCAGTATTTGTTTTCTGGAAAAAAGACTGCATCAACCAATAGCAGGAAACAGAAACCCCCTGTTGAAGCTGTCTAAAAATGCCTTGATGAGAAGAGTCCAACTGCATTGTTCCTAAAAAGTACCCCCCGCCCCCAAACCTCACTGGCATCAAGTGGATTGATTCCAAGTCATAATGGCCTTAAAGGGTAGGGTAGAACTTCCCTTGTAGGTTTCTGAGACGGTAACTGTTTATGGCAGTATAAAGCGTCCATTCTCTCCAGTGTCTATACTGTCAGGACATCTTTAATAAGACCTCACATTAAGCCATCAATCCCTATTCCCCTTGATTTTAATATATCACTCCTGCCCAAACTCAGCTGAAGAGGCAGCGGCAAATATCATGCCGCTGATGAATGGTGGTAATTCCAGATGACATCGCCCCAGGAAACACTGTTGCCCACAGCTGGGACATCGGTCTCTTTCCCTTGAGAAGTGAGGAGAGTCTTTTAGTCTCCTTTGACCCTCAGGCACACGCTATTCTTAAACATGGGGATGTCGAGGGACGAAAACCTGCCACTACCAGTACTGATTTAGTTGTAAGCCTATCACGGGCCAGAGCAGCAAGGTAAAACAAACAAGTAAAATACTAGCTCCCAAAGCAAGTTGAAAGTCGGGGCTGGGTCAATTCAGCCTTGACACCTGGGCCTTCCATACTGCCCTAACTTCAACACAATCCACATTCTCTTCGTCCGTAACGAAAGAATAGGAAAACAGGGCTCACGTTTCAATATCAGAATCAACCACCACTACTGAGGCAGCCACGTTTCAGAAACCTCCGTGGCAACGTGTGTCCATGTTGACGGGGACAAGCCTGAGCTCCTGTAACTTTCTGCTCTATATCCCCAGCCTTGACCTGCAAGCAGAGCCCGTTTCCACTGGGTGAGACGTTAGACAACCTAAGACAGTGCCCCTAAGACAATGCCCAAGAAGCAACCAGCACCTCTCACTGCCTTCCATGTGGGCCTTCTTTCGAAACATCCCCCCACACAGAAGCTGCAGGAGTTGTAATTTTCCAGAACTTTCATCAGTGTACATAATCCCCTTGTCTAAAACTCTCCAATGACTTCTCCTTCCACGGAGAATAGAGTCCAAACCCAAGACCCTGTGTGGCCAAGGGCTGGCCTCTCACCAATTGTTCGCTTTGCCGCAAGCACTCTGGCCTTCTTTTAGCCCTTGAACTGCATCAAGCTTGCCCCTGCCTCAGGGACTTTGAACATGCCATGTCATCTGTCTGTTTGGTCCCTTCCTATATTACCCCAAAGCTGGCCCCAGATCAATGCTGCCTCCTGAGAGAGGCCCTTGCTGGGCCCCCGATCTAAAGAGACCTGTGCCTCTGCTTTCCAAACCACCACTCAGAGCACTCCCACAGGCTGCAAGCGCCCCACTCTTGTCAGTCTTCAGACCATCTGCCACGATCAGAGACCTGAAGCCCACGCATTCGCCCCCGCCTGAGGAAGCGGACTCTACTTGCCTTGTGTACCCAGTGCCAAACGAGCATCCAGAAGGCACGTGCTAGTCTAGGCTGACATGGATCTGCCCCCAGCAAGAGAGCTTCTGTCACCATGGAGTTAGGGACTGAGGACAGCCAATGTTTGTGTCAGATCTGGTGACTTGGAGTTTTTTTTTTTTTTTTTCAACCAAAGCTCCTTTAGCAGGAAAGGTGACATGTGCCTCTGGTCCTATCATCCATTCCCAGGAGAGTGTTACTATTCCTATAACATTAATATCTTAATATATAATAGTCAAAACATGTCAGTGGAAAGTGTGTGAGTCTGGGTAGCCTAGAGAAACAAGTCCATTGCCATTCATATATGCTTAAGAATGAGCTTTAGATCAAAGAGCAATTGTATACTGTGATGGTCATGTAATCGATATGTGAATTTTATGGAGTCTAGTCTGTTAATCTGGAGATAGCCATTGAGTACCAAGGAGGCCTCCATGTGGGCATGGCTTTCTCCTGAGACTTCTGGGAAGTCTTGTGATATGTCCCTCTTGGAGAAGAGGAGCTATCTCCCCAGTTGTTGGGAGTTAGTCTCAGAGACGACGAACTACAGACAAGACAAGATGGCAGCATCCGATGAGTTGGAAGGGCCAGAAGAGAAGTCACAAGACCTTACCCTGATGGAACCAGATATCTGAAGCTGGAGAAGCCATGTGGAGACCCCTGCCAGTGCTGAGTTGCTTCTACCACCACTGGATACTGTTGATGGACCCTGAGCCCTGGAAATGAGGAGCCATGGAGAGACCCCTGCCAGCGCCAGGACTCTGTACCCACTGGCCTGTGACTTGGTGAGTTGGAAGGAGACTTTATAGACTGGTATCGGACATATGGGCTAATATTGGACTTATGACTTTGAACTGGAGTGGGTTGGAAAGCTTTCTATTCTGACTCATAGTAAGCGGGCTTGCAAGGCTGTACGCATCGCTACAGGAACCAACAGCCTCATCTTCCTCCCAAGGAATGGCTGGTGGTTTCGAACAGCTGACCTGGCAGCTACCCTCCCACCACCTAACTGGCAGGAACCCCCAAACCCAAACCCACTGCTGTTGAGTTGATACCATCTCTTGGTGCCCCTAACAGATATGAGGAAAGTTGCTCCCCAGAAATTCCAAGTAGACTCCCTCAACTTTTCCCCATGGGACCTCTGGTAGGTTGGAACCACTGGTCTCTCTCATTAGCAGTCCAGTGCTCATCCAAATCACCATGAAGGTTTCCTGTAAGGAAGACAAAGGAGGTGAAATCCTTGCCCTCACATCAGCCGCATTCAAGGGCAGGGGCTGGGGTGTAAGACAGACAAATGGGTACCCAATACAATGTCAGGCCGGAGAAGCATTCAAACTCACCGCCATTCAGTTGGCTCCAATTCCTATGGGACGGGGCGGAACCGCCCCTGTGGGCTTCTGAGCCTGTCCTTCTCTGCCCAAGAGTAGACAGTCTCTTCTTACACCTAGGGAACACCCGCTCCCTAGGGTGGTTTTGAACTGCCTAACCTTGTGGTTAGCCTCCCCACACGTAACTGCTACACCACCCGGGTTGTGGGAACAGGCTTTCCCAGGACTCTTTGAATAGAGAGTCAGTACAAGGGAGGGAAAGAATCACATGAACCTTGGGGGAAAGCAGCCTGCTTCCGTGGAGGTAGCACATTCAAAGGCTCGGTGGTAGCAATGTGTCTGGCATCTCTGAGGCTAAAAGAATGAGAAGGGTTGATGGGGTGGACACGCGCAGTGAAAAAGGGCCGGTGATGAGGTCAAAGAGGAGTTCAGTAAACTGTCGAGTGTGCACACAGGTATGCCAGGTGCTAATTCTGCTGCTCCCTTAAACCCTGCAGATTACAGGCACAATTCGGAATATTGGGACCCAGGAGACAGATCATGGCTAAAGATCCAAACGGGGGGAACCCTGAGCATCCCCACCACCCAAAGTCGGAGACTGACCGAGACCCTCATGGATTGAGTGGGAAGTGGTGCTTCCCAGCTGGTGTGGATTGTGAAAGGCTTCCTCCGCTCAGGGAGGCATCAGCCTGACACTTACTGCCTGCCCTTCTCACAGAGTCAGCAAGTCTTTCCTCTGCGTCAGCAGTTCTCAACCTGTGGGTCACAACCCCTTTGGGAATCAAAGACTCTCTCACAGGGGTCGCCCGATTCATCACAGTAGCAAAATGACAGTGATGAAGTTGCAATGGAAATAATAGTATGGTTGAGGTGAGGGTGGTGAGGAACTGCATCAAAGGGTCAAGGCACGAGGAAGGTAGAAGAAACACTCTGGGTGCATGTCTGACTTCTTAGAAGCTCGAAGTGACTTTAGAGAGAAGAATGGGCCACATGGGGGTGGGAGGGGGGCAGAGAGATACATCTGAAGCTACTTTCTCTTCTACAATGGACATTGAAGAAGAGCTCAAGACAGACCAGATAAGCAACGGTTCTTTATGTCCCTTCACAATCTTCCCCATTGCCCTCACCTCCCCTGAGGTGAGGTGTCTTGGAGTTTCCATGGGGAGGTCTTTCAAAGGTGTCCTTCCCATGGGCTCCTTCCCACTGCCAGAAATATACAGAAATCTCAGCCTGGTATTTCCTTTCGCTTCAGGGAGGGAAGCTGATTTCTTTTTGCCTTGCCTCCAAATGAATCTCGTAGGAGACAGGAGTTGAATGTATTAAAAAAAAAAAAAAGAAAGAAAAGAAAGAAAAGAAGTGTGAAACAGATACCTATCAAGATCTTATCTTATCTCACAATTTATTTTTACAGGGTCATTTCAAAGAACTGAAAGATTTTGGGTAGGACACTGATAAAAAGTACCTTTGTAAAGTAATTTAGGACAAAGGGGTAGTTCAATGATAATGTCTTAATGCCTGGCAATACAGCATAACTCTCCATTCATTTAGGTCATATTGTGTGGCTTTCAAAGTTTTCCTTAGTTATCATATGACTTGCATTTGCTTCTTACATTTATTCTTGTTTTTGGATTTTTTTTTTTAGCTTTTTATTTTTTGTTTCAATTTTTTACTGGGTGAATGCAGTCACTTCTGGGAAAAGAATCTTCTCCCATTTAGCAGATTTCTGTCAGAACCAAGGACAGCTCATTTATTAGGTCGTTCATCAATGACTGGACTGGGGATTAACTTTTTAGTAACAATGGCTTTTTATTTCACAGTTTTTTTTCTCTAGCTACAAAAACCTTATCAACTACAAATAATGGTCATATTTAGACAGACCCATCATTTCCCTGAACCCGATCTATTTCCCTATAGCCTCTTTCACTCCACCCCTCAGGTTGAGTATTAGACTAGGAGAGGCACCTCTCATTTTTCACGTTTCAGTAAAACTGTCTCTTCAATTAAAATGTGTACTGTGGACTTTTCATTGATGACCTTCATTACATTTGGAATATTCATTCAACCTTCAATCGAGTTTTTTAAAAGGAATAATGCTTAAGGAAACCTTCTGAGTTAAATCATGATTCAAATCTTCAATTCCTTAAAATACTGGATTGTGATTTTCTAGAGCTTCAACTATCCTTAAATTCCTACATTAAACTCTACTTGGTACATTAGACCTTGAATATATTACTAGACTGGGTTTGCTACTTACATCTAGAAAACATTTTACCTGTATATGTAAGTAAAAGTAATCAATAGTTTTGTGTTTTTAAAAATAAGTTAGGTCATTAAGTTATTATACCTTTAGAAAAGTCAGTTAGGACACAGCCTTTTTCCAGATTCTTAGTGCTATTTAAAGAGGTATGGTTATTCCTCAAAAAATTTGAACTCACATGTAAAAAAATATTATAGGTTGTCTTATACATACATACACATACACATGTGTATATGTATAATTTTATTTGAGGTTCTTACAGTTCTTATAACTATCATACTTCCATTGTGTCAAGCACATTTTTACATATGTTGCCATCATGCTTTTCGAAACACTTTTGTTTTCTTGAATCCTTGGTGTCAGCTCATTTTTTTCCCTCCCTCGCCCACCTTCCCACCTTCATGAACCCTTGATAAATTACACATTATTATTTTTATATCCTCACACCCTCCACTGTCTCCCTTCACCCGTATTGCTGTTGTTTGTCAACCTAGTTAGGGAAGGTTATATGTCTATCATTGCGATGAGTTTCCCCTTTCTTCCTCAACCTTCTCCCTCTCTTTAGGGTAGCCCTACTCCCACGATTGTTCCTGAGAGCTGTTTCTGTCCTGGATTCCGTATGTCGAGAGCACTTATCTGTACCAGTGTACATACTCTGGCTTTGTAAGGTAGAACTTGGATCTAGATAGTGTGTGGGGTGGGTATAAGCATTAAAGAACTAGAGGAAAGTTGTGGTTTTCACAGGTGCTATACTGCACCCTGGCTGGCTTGTCCCTTCCTTGTGACCCTTCTGTGGGAGATGTCCAATTGTCTACAGATGGGTTTGGGGTCTCCAATCTGGTCCTCCCACCTCATTTACATCAGTATGATTATTTATTTGGAGTCTTGTGATGCCTGATACCTGATCCTGTGGACACCTTGTATTCACACAGGCTGATATGTTTCTTCTATGTGGGTTTTATTGCTTCCCAGCTAAATGGCTGCTTGTTAAACACCCCAGACCCTATACCTTTTAGTAGCTGCGCACCATCAGCTTTCTTCACCACATTTGCTTATGCACCCATTTTGTCTCCATCGATTGTATCGGGAAGGTGAACTATCACAGAATGCCAGGATATTAGAACAAAGTATTCTCGTGTTGAGGCACAATGTCTGTGTACCACTCTAACATAATTTAACATATAAATATATGTATATATGTCTGTCTCTATCCTTATACATAAATATACTTATGTCTATATGCACATGTCTGTATTTAGACCTCTATAAATGTCATTTGCCTCTCAGATCTCTCACTTTTTTTTCCCGTTCCTCTTGTCCCACTCTCCTGTTCGGTCGGATTTCAGTAATTCCTCTCAATTGCGCTCAAACCCTGTCCGGCATTTTATGCCCTCCTTATCACCAATTTCAGAGCCCTTGCTCCCCTGTCTCTGGGTTTGATGGTGCCCCATTTCCTTTCTCTTACTTCCCCCTTTCCCATGTCCTGCTGGAACCATTGCTTTCTCCTCGGGATTATTTATCCTATGTTATATAGATAGCCATAGGGGTGGGGGTGGGAGTGCAGAGAGACAGCCTATAAATAGTTCCTGGTCTGTCTGCTGACCTTTCTGAGTGTTTCTGACCGAGTTTGATGAGGTGGCATGCCTTGCCCTCAAAGTCTATGGTCGATTTTTTAAAATTACCTGGGGAATTCATTGCTTTGTTCCCCCCTTGCTGCTCTGTTGTGCTCCCTTTGTGTGTGTGTGTGTGTGTGTGTGTGTGTGTGTGTGACAGAGAGAGAGAGAGACAGACAGACAGACAGAAGGCACAAATCCAGCATTATCTCCAGTGTTGGGGAAGCCATGTCTCCTGGAGGGGCCGCCCCTATGGTCCTCTCAGTGCATCAGCTGCTCCAAGCAGGAATATTGTTCTTGTTCTCTCTCTCTCTCTCTCCTCCCCTCAGCTCCCATCTTCCCTCTTAGTAAGCTCACATGTGGTCTGAGTGGATCCACCCATTTCTCCCTAAGCTGTATCTTCATTGCTATCCTCTGGAGTGCCTTTTTCTGGGAAAGGGGTCCACATACCTGGGACTGGGACCTCTCTGCTGCTTCACTGCTTCACGCCGGTGTGTTGCCTTCAAGGCTTGGTGCACCAGGCTGAGGTCTGGTCCCTCTTTCCCTTTCCTGGGTCTTACAATATTTTAATTATAAATATTGCAGATGGAAAATATTACATCACCCACAATTCTGCTGTTTGCTTCTTCACAGTGTGTATTACTATATATAGTAATTAGTGGAATTTTAATATTTATCCTTCAAATGAAAAGAAATATGAGTGAGATAATACAAAAAAAAAGTTTCTATTTTCCCCGAAACAGCAGGAAAGTAGATTCTATTCTGGGTCATAAAATAGTCCGTGGAAATTTTATTTTGAATAAAGAAGCCTTCCAAGACACCAAACAGAATGAGAGAGTGACTATGTTTTGTGAAACCAGCATTTACCTCTAGAACACGGATCATTATGATCAGCTATCCAATCCGGTAATTTTGCTTTGGTGGCAATAGCTACATTGGCAGCTTTAAACTTCTGTAGGATATGCATACTTGCAACACTTCTGTGTCCTTGTTGGACTGGATATCCATCTGTACTGTCATGTAAACAAATGATATCTTGTGGATTCTTATTGAAACAAAGAGATTGAAAGACACTTTCAACATTAGATGGTCAAAGTTGGAAAACCTTTAAAGTTTCATTTATGTTGTTGGTCAGTTTGATATTTTTTTTAGAAGCATGTGTAACTCAAGCCCTGGTCTTTTAAATTGCCTCACAAGCATACGAAAGATGGACTGTAATTGTTGTTGTTTTTTGTTTGTTTGGTTTTTATGGCCATCACTGACTCTGGTGGTCATGGGCGCTACCCAGTGCTGCTCCTGAGAGCCACCACTGGATTTGAACCACCAAGCCCTTGGGCTGCAGTCCCGCACTTAACCACTTATGCCACCGGGGCTCAGCCCAGATGGACTGTAATTTTAAGACACACTTGACTATTTTGATATGCCAGGGAGAAGGCATAGCTAATCTGAAGTATTCAAAATGGAAGTTTTGAAGAATACTGAATAGACAGCAGTCATCCTATGTACAGGTTATGTGTTCCCCGGCCTTCAGTAGATGCCTGTAACTCTACATATACAGTGTGCTTTTTTCAACTTATGTACCTATGTTAAAGTTTAATTTATAAACAAGGTACAGTGAAAGATTTAAAACCAATAGTAAAAGTGATTGCCCCCCCCCAAAAAAAAAACAATAGCAAAACAAGATTCAGTGAAAGATTTAAAACCAAGAGTAAATTGGTATAACTGAGATGGTTAGGGTTTACTGTGCCAACCTGGCTGATAAACACCTGTGCGGTTAATTGGAGAGATAAATGGGTCACTGAGCCTTGCCTTTCTAGTTCTCAGATCTCTTGCTCTCTGATGGTCGGACCAGGGTGCCTTGGCCAGTTCCCTGCTTCAGCTGCCAAGGCTCACTTCCTGCAAAACATCCCTGAGGAGAAGCCACATGGACGTACCCTGATGCAGCCCTGGGTGCTGCTGGAGCAGCCGTGTGGAGACTCCTGCCAACACTGAGATGCTGACACGCTCACAGATTCGGCTTTCCTACTGCAGTCGGTGTCAATATGTGTGTGTTCTGTGAGATCGAAGAGGGCTTCATAGCTCGGTGTCAGACACATGGGCTAATGTTGGACTCGTGGGCTTGAACTAGACTGGGTTGGGGGCATTTCTTAATGCCCACTTACCCTTTATATAAAACTCTGTAGGGCTGAGCCCCGGTGGCGTAGTGGTTGTGCGCGGGACTGCGGCCCAAGGGGACAGAGTTTCAATTCCAGCAGTGGGGCTGGGCCGCCTACTCCCACCACTGGAGAGCAGTGTTCCCCCCCCCCCCCAAAAAAAAAAAAAACCAACTCTGTCTTCTATACATATGAGTTTCTGTGGATTTGTTTCTCCAGTCTGACCAGACTAACACAATCACCACAGGCAATATACCAGGAGTCCTGGTAGTGTGGTGGGTTATGCATTAGGGATGCTGCTATCTGCAAGGTTAGCAATTCAAAACCACCAGGCAGTGTTCAGTAGAAAGATCAGGCTTTCTACTCTCCCCAAAAGAAAGTCTTGCAAACCCACAGGGGGCAGTTCTACTCTGGCCTACTGGGTTGCCACAAGTCACCCACAATGGTATGGCAGTGAGTTGACAGCAATACAAAACTTAAAAAGGCAAGTAAGGCGAATGTGATCTTGGCAACCTCAGCATGATTTTTCTTCTTTCCTTAGTCTATTGAAAATTTCCACCTTATCACTTAAAGAGAGAATTTTTTTTTGGGGGGGGGGCATCACTGCCCTCTGGTGTGGGAGCAGGAAGCCCAGCTTTTGCCCCCATGGAACCACTGCTGGAATTGAACCTCCATCCCAGTGGGCCGCGGTCCCGCGGACAACCACTACGCCACTGGGGCTCAACCCTAAAGAGAGAATTTTATGCTTTCTCACTGGCCTATTTAAATTGCCAGGATTACTCCTCTTGTACTTTGGAGACACTATAAATAAAATATAGGCTACTTGAAGACAAGGCCCATGGTTCCCATGGACAGTCAACTGATCACTGAGGGCTACTAAGTGACTATGGGATGGTGAGTGTCTACATCATGGATATATCAGACAAAAAGAATGGGTGATTTTCTGGATGGGATGGAGCAGGGCAGAGAACTATTTCACCAGAAAAATTGGGGACACTATCCAATTTAAAACTTATGAATTGATTGATAGTCTCTGGAATTTTTTGTTTAACATTGTCAGTTCCCCGTGGTCAACTGAAACCATGGTAACTGAAACTGCAGGACCAAAATCATGAACCACAGAGGACAATGACTCAGAAATGGTTGTAATTGCGCATCCCCAGGGAGCTGCCAGAGGTCCAAGCTGAATTCAGAAGAGAACTTGGAACTAGAGATATCACTGCTGGTGACAGGCAGATCTTGGCAGAGAGCAGAGAAGGCCAGAAAACCATTTACCTGTGTTTCGTTGATTATACAAAGGCATTTGACTCTGTGGATTATAACAAACTAAGGATACTATTGAAAAGATGTGCTTATCAGAATTTATAAAATGGTTCAAAAGGCTGCCGCTCAAATAGAGCATGGGAATGCTGCTGTTTCATTTAAAATCAGAAAAAAAAAAGGATTGTATATTCACTATATTATTAAATCTACTAGTACCGTATAAACTCAAGTATAAGCCGAGGCACCAAATTTTTACCACAAAAAAACTGGGAGTTTTTTCAACATTAAAAAAAAGCACTGAGAAAACGACAACCATTGGGCTTATGTTCGAGTCTATACAGTAATCCAGGAAGCTGAACTATAGGAGGGCATCAGAACTGGAGGGGGCTGATCAACAACCTGTGACATGCATACGACCTAACAACCTTGCTTGCGGTCACCTAGAGGACTTGAGGTACACGTGGGTGAAGATCAGCAATGACAGCCTTCCCAACAGATGACGAATCAATGGAAAGAAAGCAGCATCCTCACAACCGAGCCCACAGACAACGCCATGACCAAGGGAGACAGGACTGAAGTCAAGGATTTCGTCTCACTGGGATCCACAAGCAATGCTCAGGGAACCAGCAGCCAAGAAATAAAATGAGCTACTTCCCTGGACAAAGGTGTTTCACCAGACCTCTTCGATGTGCTAACCATCAACAATACCACTTTGAAGACTAAGGTGTGCCTGATCCAAGCCATGGTATTTTCAATCACCTCGCAGATGCATGTGAAAGTTCGTGTGTTGTTTGGGTAGACAAGAGAAACAAATTCATAGACACACATATGGATAAAGGGAAGGGTTTCCATACAAGAGGAATGGAACATTGAGAAAGCATCCCAAACCAGTCCATTTCAAAGTCGTAAGTCCAATATTAGCCCCTATGCCTGATACCAGTCTGACTCACGAAGTCACAGGTCAATGGGTGCAGAGTCCCGGCGCTGGTAGGGGTCTTGTCATGACTCCTCGTTTCCAGGACTTAGGGTCCATCAGCAGTATCCATTGGAGATAGAAACATCTTAGCACTGGCAGGGGACTCTCAGTGCATTATCTGGCTTCAGAGGTCTGGTTCCATCAGGGTAAGGCTGTGTGACTTCTCCTCTGGTTCTTCCGGTTCCTCAGATGCTGCCATCTTGTCTTATCAGTGGAGCGATGAGCAAAAACTGGGAAAAATGGTCTCTCATCTCCATGAGGGAATTTCCAGAATTCTCAGGAGACAGCCATGCCCACACAGAGACCTCATTGGCTACTCAATGGCTATCTCCAGATTGATAGGCTAGACTTCACCCCTCCATCCCTGTCATGAAATTGACATAGGTCCAAGACTGCCACAGTTGGATAAGGAAGACCACAGAAGAACCCATACGTTTGACTCACACATTCCCTAAGAATCATGAAAGTACCAGGACTGTCAAAAGAACAAACAAACCAGGCTTGGAGGAAGTACAGCCAGAATGCTTCTTAGAAGCCAGGCTGATGGGATTTCTAACCTACTTTGGACACGTTACCCAGGGAGACCAGTCCCTAGAAAGGCCATCATTTGTGGGAAAGTAGAAAGCTCGAGAAAAAGAGGAAGATCCCCGAGACGATGGAGTGACACAGTGACTACAACAGCCTTAATCATAACATTTGTGAGGATGGTACATGGCCATCCTCTGCTGTACATCGGGGTGTTGTGAGTCAGAATCTGATATAAATGAATACACATGACTTCAGGCATAGTAAAAGCCATGCACAGAGATGTCAAGTTGTAAATAGTAGTGAAATAGTAGCAAAGGTGATGTGAGGACAGGGAACACTTTCATTTTAGTTTTAATCACTTTGTGTAGCTGCATTTGTAATCCAAGTCATTGAAGCCAATGTGCCTTCTGTGCCCTGAAAATAACAAATGTCTTGGGCACGCTGGGTAATGACGTTCATGGAACAGCAGGAGGGACAGCAGCTGCAGGAGGCGGATGGCTCAGGCCACCTTCAACAGCCCCAATGGCATAACAAAGTAGGAGTTGTGAACAAAGAAACTCCGAAATGCTACTTCTTGATTATAATGTTCCAAAATGTATCACAGAATTATATGGGTTAGAAGTCCATTAAAATTGATGCTCACCGTATCGAGGGTATTGAAAAATGCATGATATCATTTTCATACTAAGATCGTCCCTTTATGAAAGCGCTCATATCTAAATAATGTAGGCCTGAGCTAGAGAATATACCCCCAAAGGGAAAAGAAGAGGAGATAATGCACACTTATTCCTAAAAAGGGTTTTTATTCCCATTTAAAAAATGGATATTCTCTCATAAAATTGCAAGGGCTAATAAAATTAAAAAAGCCACTTCCTGACAGTAAAACTTACCAAACCAGGTTTTTTTTTTTTTTACAATGCAAGAAGATTCTCTCTATAAAATTGATTAAACATAGTTAAGGTTTTATTAGGTAGACATTTAGTACCATCCCATAAGGTAAGGGCTCAGCTTTATACAGCAACGGCTCGTTTATTCAAAGAGATGGAAGAGAATTAAAATGGAAGATGAGACTGTGTGTCTGCAAGTTTGACGCCGGAGGACTCTGTCGCTCCCAACGTGCCTTTACAGTGAGCTTGGTTTGTCCCACCTTCCACACCCCCAAAGCACTGCAGGAGACGCAGCCATCAGAGCCGAAGTGGCACTTTTCACACCAAAGGAGCCGCCGGGATGGCTAAATTTAGAGCTACGATGAAATTGTCTGAAATACCCCCGGGTACATTATTTCAGCACATTAATGAGGCTGTTCTCCAAGCGAGTTTATTACAATAGGAGATAGATGTTTATTAGATCAGTAATATGATTACAGAACATGCTGTATGGGAAGGGCCTCTGGGAGCTGTCGGCAGGATAATTTTGCAGGCATTAAGCACAACAAAAAAGCCAAACATCATTATCCAAACGGCCAACTTGACTCTGGCTCAGCTCGGAGCAAATAGCCACTATTACATATCCACACTCTTTCCCTGCTCCCCAAATGATGCAGACTCATGATTTCTGGGCTTACTGTGAAGTCAACAGGCTTTTTGGGGTGGCAAAAATAAAATAAAAACAAGCTGGCGGCATTTGACTACTCCTTTTCAATATAGGCCACTTCAAAAGACCCCTGGGGCTTACCGTGTGTGGCTGTAGCCATCACGGCTACGTGTTACTGCACTACTGAGTAATAAAGGTAAGACCACTGCCAGTAATGATGTAATAAAATAAAGAAAAGGCTGAAGATATGGCGCAATGATGATGTGCCCCATACCGTGCTGGGAGTTTCATGCATTCTTGCCATTAGCCTTCTCTGGGAGGTTCTCTTTGGTTCCAAACGGAGGCTTACTAAGCTGCCCAGGGGGCTCTTCGACTGGTAGCCAGTGATGCCAACTCATCCACAGATAAATAAAGGGGTGCTCTGGGGTGACCCAAGTGAAAATGGGAATGCCACTGCGTCTTGCCAAAGTGCCTCACAGAGAACATCAAATTGATCAGATAGCAATGGTCTCGCTTGTGCTTTGAAAAGACTCAGCCCCTTCTCACCTCTTACCCTTATCTGTGCACGCACACCTCCACGGTGTCATCCCTGTGGAGCGAGACAGCAGCTGCTTCTTCTTTTTGTGGCATCACTGCCCTGGTGGGAGTAGCAAGCCCAGCCTTGCTCTTAGAGAGCTGTTGCTGGATTTGAACCGTCAACCCTGTGAGCCGCAGTCCCGCACACAACCACTATGCCACTGGAGCTCAGCCCCAAGACAGCAGCTTCTATGGCTGAAAAATCCACCGTCCCTTTTAGGCGTGTGAGATGCTAAAGACCAGCAAGTGGAAATTAAAATGGGCTCCGTGTGACCTTGAGATGACAGCCCCCCCCACCCCCCTCAATGGAAAGGCACAGTCCATTCTCCACCAGCATCCCGGCTCTAATGAAGTTTCCTCAATGGCCCCAAGAAACAACATGGAACATCTCACGCCTGCTGTGTGTGTCTTGGATGCAGCGGTGGAGAAAAGCCAATAATAATAAAAAAAAAAAGACAACCCTTGTCTGGTATAAGTAATAACTTGGCTGTCCACAGGGGAAACCAGTTCTTCCTGAAGATGCTCCTCTCTCCAGAAGATCCTATCATATGGAAAGCGAGGTGCTTCTGTGAGATCCTTGGAGAATTCAGCAGAATCACTTTCCCACCTGGCAGTCATTACTCACCTCGATGCCTGTGGGACAGGCCTCAGTGGTCTCATCCCCTTTTGCTTAGTTCTGTTAGAAGCACACCAGATCAAAGAGAATCTTTTCCCGGAGTCTGTGGATGCCACTGCCATTTATTTTCTAAGCATGAGACAAAAGATGGAACCAGCGGACCAGAATCTTACTAGCGCTTCATGCTTTACGTATCGTACAGACACCCAACTCTGTAGAAAAGAAGTCTGTGACCATTAATCACTGACCCACTACCATTGGGTAGATTGTGTCTCATGCTCACTCCCTAGGAAAGAGAAGATCTTTCCTCAGTCTTTCCCAAGCCTGCAAGTGTTTGAGGAATTCCATTCCCACGTCTTCTTTCCCTAAGTAGGCCTGGGATCAAGTCACCAACCTTCTGGTTAGCAGCTGGGCCCTTAAGCACTGGGACACCAATGCTCTCAATTACTGTTAGGATGGCGCAAAGCAAAACCACAAAGAGCTATCATCGCACCTCTGCTAAAACAGCACTGCTCAAAAACTCAGATGGCAAATGTTGGTGAGGATGGGGAAAGATAGGAACCCTTACGCACTACTGGTGGTAATGTAAAATGATACCAACTATGGAAGGGGGTATGCTGCCTCCTCAGAAAACTAGACATAGCAATACCATCTGACTCAGCAATCCCATTCTGGAGACCTGCTAGAAGTCACATGAACAGACGCCGCCAACCCATGTTCGTTGCAGCACTGTTCACAATAGCAGAAAGACTGAGACCACCTGAGAGCTCATCCCCAGACGGATGGATAAGGAAATGTGGGACGCATAGACAAAGGCATGCTATGTGGTTTCAAGGATGATGATGAATTCCTGAAACATCTAGCATGAGCCTGGAGGATATTATGCTGGGGGAAATAAGCCAAGCACAAAGAGACCACTTGGTATGATTTATCATTTAAGAGGGAAAGAAAAGAATTGGGCATTATTAGAGAAACCAATATTCATTGCCGGTTACCAACGACGGGGGCGGGGAGTGGGGGGGAGAGAACCCATCGATAGGTCCAAGTAAAGACAGATCAACAAAGACCTCACTGCCAAAGGGTTGATTCTGCCCCACGGCGAGCCGAGGTGGTCAAGCATTACCGGGCGACAAGGAAGGCCGAGCAGAATGTGGGCACACGTGAACCACCGTCAAAGATGTCACTGAGACGATCCAGAAATCAGGGATGGGTTTCTGGCAAATGCTGACAGCATGCACGATTTTGCAAAAATAACAACAGCAACCAAAAAGTGTGTGTGTGGCTAGCTGGATAGGTGTGGCTGTCCACATGTGTACAGAGACGTATCAGGGTGTATAGGCAGCTGCATGCTTAGGTGCATCAAGGGGCATTTGTACAGTTCTCTCTCAGAGC
Organism: Nesogale talazaci; assembly: GCA_004026705.1. Classification (NCBI taxonomy): domain Eukaryota; kingdom Metazoa; phylum Chordata; class Mammalia; order Afrosoricida; family Tenrecidae; genus Nesogale; species Nesogale talazaci. The sequence continues at coordinate 23,344 of PVJH01020197.1, read as the reverse complement.
TCACAGGGGATCGATTGCAGTGCCCGCTGTGGCTACCCAAACCCGAAGAAGCTCAACTCCCTGGTGTAAAATGGGCTCATATCTGCGTACACCCAACACATCCCCTCCCGTGCACGTTGAATCATCTCAAGATGACTTATAATACCAAATGCAATGCAAACGCTCTATAAATTGCACTCTGTTCTCTCCTCGCCTTTGAGGGATTGCTTTGAAGACTTAGTTGCTTTTAGGAGTCTTTTTTTTCCACAGGCACAAAGGGTGTCAACAACACACGTGAGCAGCGTGCCGCTACTGAGCGGCGAGGGTCGGAGAAACTGAAGGGCAGGAGACCGCACGAGAACATGCTTTTGTCTCTTTGTCGGTATGCATTTTCCATGCTGCTCGGCATGCAGCACAACCTTTATTTTCTGGGGGGGAAATAAATGTTCTTAACATTTTCAAGCCACCATGGCTCGAATCTGCGGATGCAAAACCCACGGATACTGAAGGCGGATAGTACATGCATGCAAGTGCATGCCAGATATGTGCACACATAATCCAGCACAGGATCAAAATGATAAACGGAGACATACACAAACACCTAAAGGGATTGGCTTCCTGGCCTTGAAACTGGAGGACCATTGCCTTGTTGTGCAAGTCAACTGAGGCATGATAAGAGTTCTAAGGTTTATCTCCGCTTACTTAAAGCAAAAGATCCGTGTGATAGGGAGGTTTGTTGTGCCAACATGGCCAAAGAGGATAGATTAGGTTTGTTGTGACAACATGGTCCATGAACACAACTGAAGATCAATTGAAAATGAGATCAATTGAAGGGCAGAGATATAGATGGCTCTCGGTGATCCCCACTCTTTCTCATGTGCTCTTGGATCTTCAGACCAGCCAGCTGCCTTGTTTGTCCTGTGCCTCGATCTCCAAGCTACACAACTTGAGGGACACCTAATCTGTGGACTGTGTTGCTATGAGTTGAGGTTCCTTCAAGCCCTGCTTCGCCACGCTCCTGAAATAGACATCTCTTGAGCTGGGGACTGTTGGACTCTGTCATCTGGCTGACTGTGGGTGACCTGCCTTGCTGTTTGCTGCTTATGGCCGGATAGCCTAAATTACTCTACAGAGGACTACTCGGCGGCCCTCAAGACTTGAAGGACTGCCAGTGTATTAGTTGTCTCATGCAAGTGAGTTACACCGAACCATTTGTACTGCTTTATAGATTAGTTAACTGTTTCTTATTTTAGATATCTTTCTACTTATATAAATATATTGAGAGAATTATCAGTGTCCTAACACAATCAGGAAGGAAATGAAAAATTCAAAGACAAAACTAATTGATGGGACCAATGGCCTACGTGGAACATGATTTCATCTACCCAGACCCTAGAAGAACTAGAGCAGGGGTTTTCTCAAGCTGTGGGTCACAACTCCATTGGGGGTCGAACAACCTTTTCACAGGGGTCGCCTGACTCAAAGAGTAGCAAAATTGCAGTTATAAAGTAGCAACAAAAATAATTTTATGGTTGGGCAGTCACAACAACATGAGGCACTGTATGAAATGGTATGGCTTTAGGAAGGTTGAGAGTCACTGAAGTAGAGGGTGCCTGGCTACCATGAACCACTATTCTGATTACAGACACCCGAAGAGAGACCCTGAGAAACTGTAAGAGAGACATGTGGCACAAAAGTCACATTCTCACAAACAGCCCAGATTTACTTGACTGGCTGAGACTGGTGGAACCAATGATAGTATTGCCCTGAGATACTTTGAACAAAAACCACTTCCAGAGATCACTTTCCAACTAAATAAAGACTGGCTCCTTAAATAAAAAATATATCATCTACAAGAGCACTGTACTTCCTTTAAAAATAAATCTGTATGAGACTAGATGGTCAATTTTTACTCTATAGCAAAGACAAGACCAGTAAAGGGATACAGGGAAAACAGATGGATGGAAATAGAACCCCAGACTGGAAATAATGAGAGCGTTGTCACAGAGACCAGGGAACAGCTGTGTTGGAATCACGGCACTGGCATAGACTATTGTAATCATCACGGACTTCCAGAAGAAAAAACACATCTGCCTTGAAGGAGGTCTAGCCAGGACTGCCTTGAGAAGAATGTAATCAATGTCACTGAACAATATTAATAGAAAGAATCAAATACAAACTAATTTGCTGAGTCAGCATTTACTTCAAAACCACACATTACATACTTTTAATTATTAATATACATTCAACTATATAACTGTCCCTCCTATACTTTATAACAAAATAATCCTGTATCAATAAACTATTGAAATGTAAAAAGTGAAACTACTGAAAAAGGATGAAAAATCCTGGATTAGAGATATTCTTAAACATGACATATAACTCAGTAATTATAAAGAAGATTGATAAGTGTCATCACAAAATATCGACTACCTCTATTGTAAAATACACTATTCATTATACGCTGCTGTCAAGTTGATTCCAACTGGCAAAGCTGTATTTGTTGGAGGAGGAGGGCAGAGGGAAGGGACAGCAATGGACTAGACTGTTGATGGGCATGAGCGTCCACACAAGGGAGAGGAGAAGTCAAGGACTGGGTGAAAGGTACGCTACTGCAGAGGTGCTGATGGGTGCTTCTAAGTGTTAAAGGCAGAGTTGAAGATGAGGGATGCAAACCTTCCCCGAATTTACCACATAGACTTTCTACTTAAAAACGATACACAGCATGTGAGTGCGCAAAAACGTCACTGGGAGGACTGAACCCTGCCTGGCACAAGCCGTAATAGGCTCAATGGTCTCACATGCATGTGCAAGGAAGGCCATGGGTGAGGAAGACCAGAGAACAGCTGATGTGTCAGAATCACAGCGCTGCCACAGACCATGGCAATCTTCACAGACGTCCAGAAGATGAAACGCATCTCCCTTGGAGGAGGTCTAGCCAGGGTGTTCCTCACCACAAGGGCGGTGGCATTTTTGGGTCTTCCATACTATGGACTCGTTATCGGGAAGCACCGGTCCCTGGGGGAAGGTAGCATGCTTGGTGAGGAAGAAGAGGAAGACTGGCAGCAAGATGGATGAAACCATGGCTGCACAAACACCGGCTCAAGAAGAACAGCAACTCTGAAGAAGGCACAAAAACTGGGCACTGCTTTGCTTTGTTCTGGTATGCACAGCATCAGAGTTTGATGGCACCTAAAACCAGTCACATGAGAAGATTGTATTGACACACTCACGAGTTCTGCACTGGAGGTCTCCTTTTCCTCCTTTGTACTGCTAAGAAAAGTCGGCGCTATTTCACACCACTTCTCTTAAGTTCTCAATGAATGACAGGTATGTGTGTTTGTTAGAACAAAAGGACAAAATACAAAAAGCATTTACTAATCAATTAAAATGTGAAACAACTACATGGAAAATAAGGGGCCCGGAAGCTTATCTTTTGAGCCTGTTGCTTCAGCCCCTGGGTCAGTTCATCTTATTGAGGGTGCATCTTTTTTTTGCTGATTCCTCTACCAACCATAATGTCTTTCTCTCAGGGTCTGGTCCTTCGTGATAACATGCCTCAGAAATCCGAGATGAAGTCTCACCCCATCCTTGCTGAAGAGTACTCTGATGATACTTCTCCCATGCACAGGTTTGCTATTTTAGAAATCCGTGGGAGAGTCTATGTTCTTTACTAATTCCATAATGCAGAGGCATCAACTATTTTTTGGTCATTATTGCCCAGGGTTCACATGCCTATGAGATGATTGAAATACATGGTTTGGGCTTAACTAGAGAAAGACAAGTGTCCTTTTGCCCCATTGTTTGTGCAAATAGTATTCAGGCGCTTAAGAGTTTAATCTGGATAAGTCAACAGTTCAGGTACTGTGGTTCATAATTGGCCCATAGGCATATAATTTCCTTTTCTCAAGAGTGTTTTAAATTCAATACCATCGGCTAAGTTCATGACAATCAATAAAGTTCCCCTATGCTCCAAGGGGATGAATGATAATGATAATGTTCTCTAATAAAAAAATGTAAATGCTGGCTGAGCCCCTTGGCGTTGTGGTTGTGCGTGGGACTGCGGCCCACTGGGATGGAGGTTCAATTCCAGCAATGGCTCCATAGGAGCAAAGGCTGGGCCTCCCACTCCCACCACCAGGGAGCAGTGATGCAAAAAAAAAAGTAAATGCTATCTCTAGCATAAATGTATCTAAGGTGAACCAAAGATACATACAAAGCATAGAGAGAGACGAATTGGGGGACTTGCACCTAATTCTAGCCCCAATCTAAGAACAAGCCGTTCCTATGACATGGCCCTACTCGATGCTCACCCTCATGAAGATCACTGGAATATGAACGCTACAGCAAAGTAAAGAAAAGAAACAAGATAGTGCCCGGCTGTCCAAACAAATACTATCTGGGGTCATCAAGGTTTGTCTTCAAACAAACAGCCATGTAACTTACAGGTCAACTAGGTTCACATGGAAGAAGCAATCCAGTCTGTGTGACCCAAGGATAGTAAATAATAAAATTCAAATTTAAAGGAAGGAATGGCACCAGAGCCTAAATTTTGTAGGTGGTTATGAATAACAGTGGAGGCCCAACATTCATTTGCGAGGTCCACAACATGGATTAAGCCTCTGGCGAATTGCCTCTAACCATAGTTGAGGAATTTGAGGGAATAGCCTTATATATATATAGAAAGTGTCAGGCTGAGCCCTGGTGGCGTAAGTGGTTGAGTGTGGGACTGTGGACTGTGGCTTTGGCAGTTCAAATCCAGCGGCGGCTCTCAGGAGCAGCACTGAGTAGCTCCCACGACCACCAGAAAGCAGTGATGCCAAAAAAACAAAAGAAAGAAAGTGCAGGGTAAATACACAGATCAGGGATGTAAGTAACCTTGCTATCATGAAGAATGAGCTGGAAAGTGGATTATTGCAGGTGCCGTTAGATTAAAATCTAATTCCTTATTATTTGGTCCCCCTTTTGAAACATTTTAAATTTTGTTCTAGCTTTTAATCTATTCCTTTTGATTGAGGTTCTTCTCTGTTTTACAACTGTTGCAAGTTTTTAGTTGTTTTCTTTTAAAAATGTTTTTCTGTGTATGAAATCCAAGATAAGTAAATCTAGAGAGAGAGACAGAGCAACTAGATTAATGGCTCCTTGAGGGTGTGGCAGTGGAGGTTGGAGAGAATGGGGAGCTAATAAAGATGAGCAAAAAAATGAAGAAAATATTCTGAAATTGTGGTGCCAATTGTAGGGTCCTTCATTTTTTTCAACAGTTTTACTAGCACTTTATCCACATGTCCTACAGTAATTCAATCATATCAAGAAGATTTGTACAACTGTCATCTAGAACATTTTCTTCTTGTCATTGTTATTCATGTAATTATTTTTTCTAATTGTGGCAAAAATATATACAGCCGAACATTCTCTAATTCCACAAAACTATTTTTGTTGCTACTTCACAACTTTAATTTTGCTACTGTGATGAATCAGGTGAATCCTGTGAAAGGGTCATTTGACCCCCCAAAGGGGTCGAGACCCACAGGTTCAGAACCACTGAGGTAGAAGAAAGAAGTAGGATGCAAAAGATATTTATAGAGGTATAGCTATCAGCATGTATATATATATATATATATATATATATAAATAGAATAATTTACAATGAGAGGGATAGAGACCAATGTACATATATTTATATGTTCAAATATTACAATAGCAGATGGACTTTGGTCCTCTATGCAAGGCCTCCCTAAAATACGAGCACGCTTTGTTCTAATAACCTGGCACTCTTTCATACTCACCTTCCTGACAAGATTAAAGACAAAAGGGGTGCATAAGCAAATGTGGTGAAGAGAGCAGGTGGTGCCCTGCTGTCAAAAGATAGAGGATCTCAGGTCTTAGAGGTTTAAAGTTAAACAAGCAGCCATCTAGCAGGGAAGCAAATAAGTCCACAAGCCTGCATGATCATGAGGTGTCAATGAGATCAGGTATCAAAAGGTCCATAACATTTATATCGATGTGAAAGAGGGGGTTTGGAGTAGAGACTCAAAGTCCATCTGTAGATAACTGGACATCTCCCCGATAGAAGGATTATAAGGAAGGGTCAATTCAAGCAGGGTACAGTAGAGCATTGAGGAAACACACATCATTTCTTTAGTTCCTGAATGGTTCCCCCCTCCCCATAACCCCGTGACTCAGTTCTAACTTACAAATCCAGCTGAACTGGAGTACAAACATGGGTACAGAAAAGAGCTCTGGACACATGAAATTCAGGACAAATGAAGCCCTCAAAGTATAGTAGTGGAAGTAGTGATAGCATGAGGGGAGGGGGAGGGTGGGGGGTGGGGAGAGAGAGGGGATCCATCACAAGGTTGGATATATAGCCCATGCTCTGGGAAAACAAATACAAGACATGAGGGTGAAGGGAGACAACAGACAGTGTGAAACATGAAATAACAATAACATATAGTTGAACAAGGATTCACAGGGGTGCGGGGAGGAGGGGAAAAAAGAGGAAGTGATACCAAGAGCTCAAGTAGAAAGAAATTATTTGGGGAATGCTGATGGCACCATATGTACAAGTGTACTTAATGTAACTGAATGAAGGATTGTTAAAATAAATTGTAAGGGTCCCCCCAATAAAGTGATTAATTAAAAAAATTAAAAGAAAAATCCAAATGTCCTCCCCAAACTACTCATATGGGACACAACGCTTCTAGTTCGGGTACAGGTTAGAGCTCTCAACACATGGAATCCAGGGCAGATAAACCTCTCAGGACCAATATTGAAGGCAGTGATACCATAAGGGGAGGGAGAGGTGGGAGAAGAAGAGGGAGAAAGGGGAAACCGATTGCAACAATTGACGAACAAGCCCCACCTTTGGGGGGGGGGTTGTCGAACCACAGAAACCTGGATGGAAACAGACAGTGGATGGTGTAAAATATGAAAATTAAAATAGTTTATAAATCACCAAGTGTTCACGAGGGTGGGAGGGGACAAAAGAGGAGCTTCAGTAGAGAGAAAATGCCTAGGGGGTGATGATGACAACCTACGTACAAATATGCCTGATGCAACTGATGGATGGGATTGGTAGAAGAGCGGTGAGAGCCCCCAGTGACATGACTGATTGACAAGAAAAGAAAAGGTCCGACTCAACAGCAACGTTGTTGTCAGATGCCACCAGGTCAGTCCCAACTCCTTCAGACCCCCACGCACCACAGAACAAAATACTGCCGTCTTCACACTCTGTTCAAGCCTGCTGATGTAGCCTAGGTGTCGTTCCATCTGGTCAGCGTCTTCCCCATTTCATCTGCTCGTCCGCTTTCCCATGTGTGATGCCCTCGGCCAGGAACTGGTCTCTCCTGATGGCATGTCCAAAGGCCATCCTTGACTCTAAGGGTGACTCTGGTTGTTCTTCTGGGATGGAGAGGTTTGCTCTTTAGGCAGTCCATGGTAGTTCAACCTTCCTTATTGGTCCCATAGCTCAAAGCCATCGATTCTTTATCTTCAGTCTTCCTTATGCAATGCCCAATGTTCACAAGCTTCTGAAAATCCCATGGCTTGGGTCAGGCACTCTTTAGTGCTCCAAGTAGCACCCTTACTTCATAGCACTTTAAAGGGGTCTTGTGCAGCAGATTTACCCGATGCAATGCACTATTTGACCTCTTGACTGCTACTTCCATAAGAACTGATTGTGGATCAGAGCAAGACAACATCTATGACAATTTCAATCTGTTCTCCATGGAACATGACGTTGGTCCAGTTCTGAGGATACTGGTGGTCATTGCCTTGAGCTGCAGTCCATCATGAAGGCTGCAATCCACCTTTACAAGTTATTTTACTAACAAATAATCCAGCAATTCATCACCTGCTCTGAATTTTTGGGCTCTCTGCTGAGCATCGCCGGCTGAATGAAATAGGATGGTACCAATGGAATGCTTCTGAAGACTGGGGACACTTAGAGTGGGGAGTGTGTTTGAACTCATGCTTTCATTCTCCTTTATAGACAAATCAGTTGGAGAGGGGGTTCTATCAGCTCTTAAAACAGTCCATACACTGCGGCCCGCGGGCTTGGTGGTTCAAATCCAGCGGCGTCTGTCAGGAGCAGCACTGGGTAGTGCCCATGACCATCAGAGGCAGTGATGCCCCCCAAAACAATTTTTTAAAAAACAACAAAACAATGCATACATCAGTTTTATCAAGCACATTTGTATATAGGTTGCCATCATCACTTCTAAAACCTTTTCTTTCTACTTAAGCCCTTAGTATCAGCATTTCTCCCCCGCCCACCCTCGTGAACCCTTGATGATGTATAACGTATTTTTCTTTTCATGTTTTATACTATCTTCTGTTTCCCTTCACCCACATTTCTGTTGTTCTTCCCCCTTGGGGGGGGGGTGTTATACATTGATCATTGCAATCGGTTCCCCTTTTCCCTTCACCTTCCTCCTACCCTTATGGTATTGCTACTCTGATTACTATTCCTGAGAGCTTTACCTGTTCTGGAGAGTTCTTATCTGTAGCATTGTACATGCTCCAGTCTAGCCATAGGTGAGAGTCAACTGTGGTCATGATAGTGGGGGGGAGGGGGAGAGGAAGCAATAAAGAAGTAGAGGAATGCTGCACTCTGGCTGACTTCTGTGAGGGGCTGTCCAACTCTTTACAGACTCTCCTACTATGTCCAAAGTCTCATGATAACAGGCCGGACCTCATCGGTGGTTGGGCTAAGCCCCACTAAACTCAATGAGCCAAGAGGCAGCACTCTTTCTTAGCAGTTTCTCTCCCTCCTGCTTCCACCAAGACAGAAATAATGCCTCTGTAAGCTCCACATATTCCCCTGTAAGGAGGTAAAACCTGGTCCTCTATCTTTGGGGAAGGGCAATTTAGATATCTATGTATAGATGAATTCAAAACCACACTCACTGCCATCAAGCTGATGCCAACTTATAGCGAGCTACCCTAGAGGACAGGGTAGAACCACCTCTGTGAGTTTCCTGAGACTGTAACTCTTCAGCACTGGAGTAGGCAGCCCCATCTTTTGGATACAGCTGCATATAAATATGTGTGTGTGTATACATACACACATATGTGTAATAGGTCACGCAAAAGTAAAATATATACTTTTAAAATGAGTATTTAAAATAGAAATTTTGCAATTCTTTAACCTGGCAATCTTATTTCTAAGGACGAGGCAGCTATGCAAGTAAACATAGATATAGCTGTGGGAATTCTTAGTGTCTTGTCAGAAAAAAATCTACCACTGACACCCCCACCCCCACCTCTTAACTCACAAGCTTGGAAGTTTAAAGGCCCACTGGTAGGCTGACTGCCTAACTCAATGACAATACTGTCATACTGTGATAGAGTCATCAAAGTGGGATCTATTTATATGAGATGATGTAGGGAGTTTGCTAGCATATATGGGAGAAAGGACAAAGAAAAGCGACTTGTAGAACTACATCGATATTATGACCCTACTGAACGAAAAAGCACATATGCATAAGCTGAAACACATATTCATGTGTGTAAGCACATACATATATATGCACACATACACACATACTCATGCGCAAATACATATACATACGCACACACTCATGTGCATAACCCCATACATATACACATACTTCTGTGTGTAAATACATATATCTACATATGCATATGCTTGCATGTAAACACATGCATATACATAGACATTACAGATGCACATATTCCTGTGTGTAAACACATAGATATACATACACACATACTCCTGTGCGTAAACATACATATGCACATACATATGCACATACTCCTGTGTAAAGACATACATAAAAATATGCACATGCTTCTATGTAAACACATATGCATATGCACATATTTGTGTGTAAACACATACATATACATACGTACATACACTCATGTGTGTAAATACACATATACTCACATACTCATGTATAAACACATATACACACTCTTGTGCGTACACACATACATATGCACATACTCGTGTGTAAATACACACCTATACATATGCACATACACACATAATAGTGTATACATACATACATATGCATAGCATGTTTGTGTGTAAATACATACATATGCACATGCATACATACATACATACATATACATATGCCCATACACTCTTTGCTTTGGGTCCAAGCAGGGAAGGAAGATGCTTAGATTTCATATTTTTAACTCTTCTGAAGTGTTTTAATTATTTTCACATTGTATAATCAATGGTTTTTAAAAGTCTCCTGGCACATACATCTGTTTGCCAAACAGCTAATATACCTGGGTAAGAACATGGAAAATACTGTACACTACACAGACATTTCAAAACTTCAGAAAGGAGCTACTCTGCTGTACATCTGGTGTTCAGGATGAACATACATATACATACTCATGTGTGTAAACACATACCTATGCACATACTTCTCTGTGTAAATACATACACCTACACATGCATGCTTGCATGTAAACACATACATGTACATATGCACGTGGTCATGTGTATAACACATACATATACATACATTTGTGTGTGTGTCTGCTCTTACTGCACATGTGCAGTCTCAGCCTAAACATTCATTAATTTTCATTTAGTATTAAATTTTATTTGTCTGTATTTGCTCAGGGTCAACAGTCAAAGTGTTTCACTCTCATGGGGGGGTTGGGGTGGGGTGGGCAGGAATGTATATTTAATTCTTAAATACTTTATTTTTCTCTCAGTGATAAACTAAGAGAAACTGATTACTAGGTTAAACCACTGAATTTCCCATATTTGCAGTATTTCTGCAAGATGGATTTTGTAATTATCTTGGTCTCCATATTCCAAACAGCTCTGAGCTTTCATTTACATGAAATATGAGCTTCCTGTTTTTGTCTCAAGTGTATCTTTAATTATGAGCTCAAGTATAATTATAAAAGAAAGTTATGGAGCTAAAATTTTTCCCCTTCTATTTACACTAACAAAACAGAAAGATAGGAACAGCTTAAGCAAACAACATATGCATATTTTTGCTCCTTTGGAAAATGGGGGGCTGCCTGCTGTCTAAGAGAGATTCCTGTCCAACAGGCATCCATCCGATGAATGAAGGTTCTCAAATGAATTCCACATCCCAAGTCTTTCCTGGAGAACCCATCCACTGCTGTTAAGGACAGCATCATCCTCGGGACAGCACGAAGCTGTGGAAGACTCATTATTAAGTGTAACAGGCCATCCAAACCACACGAATCTGTGAACAACACTGATAGTTGATGACACACACCAATGTTGAAGATCTGAAATGTCTATTTACCTATTTCCAGGAGCTATGCAGGATGAGTCTAGACTAGTCAAGGCTGATTATTTCTCCATATCTCACCATCAGGTAGACGTGTTCCAAATCCACTCAAACATTTGACAAATACATTTCTTTTAAAACTGAAGAATAAATAACTTGGAATTAAACATGTGAACAATTACTTGGGGGCCAAAATGATAACCTAAATATAGGAAAATGGTAAAAAAAATTAAAAACTATATGGAAATTGTCAACTAGCTCTTAAAGAGGTCCAAAGTATGGTGAATTTTATGTGGCTGGATATTTGATAACTTGGCATTCCTCAAAACACTTTTGAGATCTTCCTGCCCATGGGAAACAGTTAAATTACTTGGACATAGTTGATCCTCTAGGTCTTGAATACTCATTATTTAATACATGAGTTTGGAGCAAAGCTCAACCTAAGACTAATCATTTCCTTCTACTAAGGTCAGACATCGATATTTTACTCAGTTCTCCAAGAACTAAAAGCTTCCCATCTGCCCTAGGGGACAAAAACTCTGACTGGGCCCATGTGAGCAGGTGACTCTGTTCTCTGGTCCTCTCTGATGGTCATTTTCTCACAAGGGGATAATACAAAATAATAATAATTTATAAATTACAAAGGGTTCATGAGGAAAGGGGGGCAAAGAGGGAGGGGAAAAATGAGGAGCTGATACCAAGGGTTCAAGTAGAAAGCAAATGTTTTGAGAATGATGAGGGCAACAAATGTACAAATGTGCTGGATCCAATGGATGGATGGATGGAGTGTGATAAGAGTTGTACAAGCCCCCAATAAAATGATTAAAAAAATATTCTGTTATATTTTAATAATATTTTTCAATGAAAATTTTTTTATGTTCCCTGACACTTTGCTAAATAACTGAAGGGGTCCTTGCACATGTCTCTATTCAGCTCCAGCTCCTTAACACAGTTGAAAATACAAATTTTATAAGTCGATTCTTGCTGAAAATTCTTTCTAAAACTGTCCAACACAGCTAAGCAATGCGACCAAACAGAGCCTGGCTAGATGATCCAGTTGAGAAGACATGACATATTCACTTCCTGCAGGTTCCCCTTAACAAAGCCCAACAGCCAGCCTTGCTGGGAAGGACAAAGTTTGAGGGCTGGAGTGGAAGGGGCACGATCCCGCTACACAACAGAGTTTACAATTGGAAAACCAAGATGAAGTGTGGGTTTCTGGTGATATTACAGCAGGTCATAGGGCGTGGCTACTTGTCCATGCTGAAAGGCAAGTGCCACAGCCTTGGGAAAGATGGTAGATTTACAGAATTCCATGAGAAAAGATTGATTCGGAGAAGGAAACTAGGATTTTCCTGCTAAGAGGACAGGTAGCAACTCGTTGCCAAATTTTTTAGTTCCCTTTAAAAAAATTTTTTTTAACTTTCATTTTAATGTAATTTTTATATTTTAAAGAGCTGAAAAATACTGTAATTTTAGTAGCTTCTTACAGTTGAAGTTAATAATCAATAAACAGGAAATCAATATTTATACCATATCATTAAGTAATCTGTAGATTCAATTCTTGCCAATTTTTCCATGAATGACTATTTTTCTGGTTCAGCATCTGGGTAACACAGGTCATGCCACGCTATGTCTCTGTGCTGCATGACCTAGACACCCTAAGAAAACATCCACCAGCTAGTTTGCCTCTGTCTGGTGTTTTCTCACCTCAGATAGGTACCTTGACAGAAAGACGAGACACCTTAGCAGTGAGGTTGTGCCCTACTCAGTACAAAGTATGTATCTCGCCTCTGGTGATATTAACCTTCATGACTGGGTTAGGCTGGTCTGTTAAGGTTCCCTACCACATGGAATAATTATCACAGGGGGAGATAAATCAGAATTACGGAAAAATCTTGTTTCTCCTTATACTTTGGTCCATGAGTTCAGTATCCATTGGTAATGGCAGCTTTCACTTGACTTGGTAAACAGTTGAGGCATCTAATTTTACCACAAAAAGTACATTAAAAACATGGTGAAGAATTTGGCTTATATTATGAGTATATACGGTATTCTTGATAGTCAAAGACAGAGGACCTTCATGAGGGCTTACTAAGCAGAAAGCTATGCAGATGGGAAATTGCAATGGTGAGAAACAGGCCAGGAAAATGGTACCAAGAAATGTTCTCATCCCACCAAAGCACCTGTTGATTTTTCAAGGGTAGCAAGAGCGGTCCTGTGGTATTTCACCGACACCTTCCCTCATTCCTTTTGATCCTGCCCCTTTCAACTTCTTTTTGTCCTAAAACTTAAACAACACTAAAAAGAAACGACGTCAATTCCGTGAGCAAGCGAAGATGACAGTTTTGATGTGGTGCTAGTCGAAGGTCTTAGAATTCTTTCGGAAAGGATTAGAAGGATGGAAACAGAACCTCCAAACACGAATGGGCCTTCAGTTGGTCTAGCTGAGTCCAGGAAAGCAGTGTTCTAAACCTGACATTAAGAAAATAGCCCCGCCCAGGCCAGATCAAGTCCGTAAGTCCGATATTAGCCCCATAACTGAGATGTTGAAAGTTGATAGGCAGCAATTCCAATGCAGAGCCCAGCATCATTCTTTCAAGAAACAGAGACACGAATCACCAACTTCATATGGAAAGGGATGAAACTCAGAGTAAGCAAAGTGCTACGTTAGAAAAAAAAATGGGATGCCTTTCACTTCCTGACCTTAAAATCTACTGCAGACCACAGTCATGCATCAGCCGGGTCCTGCTGCAATGATGGCTGTGCAGAGTGAAGGCACAGAACAGAGAATCCAGGAGTAAAGTAACTCACTTACAAATGATTTGGGGCGAAGAGCTGAAATGTATTAAAGGGGGGAGAAAGAGTGTCATCAATAAATGCCATTAACAAATCGGATTTCCACCTGCAGAACAATGAAACAATGAAATCAAGCTGCATTCCATATAGAAAAAGGACTCAAGGTGGCTTACGACTTAATGGAAGCACTAGAAATATAAAGATCATCAATGAACAAATAGTGACACAAGTCATAAAGACAGTATCAAATATACAGGAGAAAAAATTATGCACAGCATAGAACAAATCAAATGACAGTGACCTCTTCAAAATAAGGCATCAAATGACTTCCTCAACGAGTAACAAGTGAACCCATGGTTTGAGGGAAAGTTTAGGACTGATACATCGGACAAAGTATTCATTTCTCCAGTCTATTGGAAAACATCAATGCTTCAATAAAGAAAAGAAAAATAATTCAATTAAACATGAGCAGAAGATGTGACACAAGACAGTTCACCAAAGAAGACATCCAGGCAACCACCAAACATGAAAAAGTGTTATCACTAGCCATCTGAGAGATGCAAATCTAAACAACAGTGAAAAATCATTGCAAAGTTCAAAAGTCCCCCTTTGCATTTTTTTAAACTTTGAAATGGGTCAAAAGGGAGATCAAATGAGATTACATTTTGACCTACATCTTCCATCAACGACTTTACGATGCTGCCAGTCTGATAACAAGGGTATTTACATCCTTCGGCTAAGGTTAGAGGGGATTCACTTTAGGAAACTTCAAAGAAGAAGGAGGAGCAAATGCTGAAGGGGTACCAAGAGCCGAGATCCCCTCACAGGGAGCTGATGGGAGTGTCATACAGGGCAAACCCTCTGGAAATTGACAAGGCACTTCTTCAAACAACTGGAAATAAAACTATCAAGTGACCCAACAATCGCTTTACTTAATGCATAGCCTAAAAAGAGCCCAAGCACCGCCAGATATATGCATACCCACGTTCATAGCAGTACTATTCACAACAGCCCCAAATATGAAAAAAAAAAAAACCCTAAATGCCTGCAGGTAGAAGACTGGAAAAACAAACTTTGATACAAACACCAAAAAATACTAAGTATTGCCCAGGAATGATGAGAAAAGTGTGAAATACCAAGTAGCAGCTACAAAATGTGTTATCAATCTGAAGCATGAAAGCGAAGGGGTATTGAGCCTGTCAATCAGGTCACAGTTTGATGACCTCATTTGGAGGTGCTAAGGAGATAAAATACCTTGCAGGAGACAGACTGACTCCCGGGGAGACATTGCAGCTGACAAGACACATGGAGCTGTGCTAACAGCCTGAGCTGGAGGAGCCACTGAGGAACCCCCTGCCAGCACTGAGATGCTTCCACTGCCACTGAAACCACAAGACTTCCCACCCACTGGCCTGCAATCTTCTTGCATTCAGCATCATCGCATGTGTTTTCTGAGTCTGAAGAGGACTTTATAAACTGGCACTGGACATGTGGGCTAATATCAGACTTACAGACTTGATCTGGACTGGGCTGGGCTATTTTCTTGATGTACATTTACTGCTTCTATAAAGCTCGTTCTTATAAACAGATGAGTCTCCCTGGATTTGTCTCTCTAGTCTACCCAGCCTAACACATACCTCGTGATATGAATTTGGAAAACAAAATGTTAGGTGAAATGAGTCGATCACAAAAGGGCAAGTACGGTATGAGACCATTGTTATAAAAGGAAGAACCAAGACACGGGTTGTTCATACAAATGAAACATTTTTGAAAGGTATTAGGGGTGGGAAAGAAAGGGAAGAAGGGAAAAGCAGCTAGAAGTTAAATAGGTGTCATCAAGGATGAAAGGAAAGATAAAAATCTACAAAAGGGAGAAGGGAAAAAAGTGGCCAGACAAAGCAAGCTATTGGGAGGTTTGATGAGGTGTTTGTTGAAGACAAAAATTATGATCTGAAATGTAAATCTCCACCAAATTAACAATAAACACTTTTAAAAAAGGTTATGAGTAGCTATCTAAGGAGAAAGTATGGGTTCCTCCTAATCCAGAGGCAAGAAGGATGGTAAAAATAAAGTCATGAGGCATTAACTAAGTTCATACGGAAGAAGTACACCAGTGTGATCCAAAGATGGTAAATAATAAAATCCAAATCCAAAGAAGGGAATGATATCAGAGCTTAAAACTGTGAATACAGCAGGCTGGCAGTGGCTAAGGCTGACATTGGGCCAAAATCTTCCTGCAGGGTCCACACACAGATTAAGTCTCTGATGAATTCCCTCTGACCATACTTGAATAGCCTTGTTACCAGAGAGAGAACATTGAAAAGTTGATTACATGGCATACCCATTTTAAGGTTGTTTTAGTTTCTTTAAAAAAAAATAAGGGAAACTAGGGCTGAGCCTGGGTGGTGTAGTGGTTGAGTACGGGACTGCGGCCCACTGGCTTGGCAGTTCAAATCCAGCAGCAGCTCTCCGGGAGCAAGGCTGGGCCTCCCACTCCCACCAGAGGGCAGTGATGCCCCCTAATAAATAAATAAATAAAAATTTTAAAAATAAGGGAAACTGAACTTTCCAGCGGCCAAGAGTCAAAATACATGAAATGGGGGGGAGGGGAGGAAACTCTTTGATAAATGGCACTACCAAAATTAGATTTCCACTTGCAGAATAAGTGGAAAACTGTCATATGGAAAGGCTAAAATGTGGTATCTTTTTTTTCTGCATCACTGCCCTGGTGGAAGCAGGAAGCCCAGCCTTGCTCTTGGAGAGCTGCTGCTGGATTTGAATCATCAACCCTGTGGACCGCAGTCCTGCACACAACCACTGTGCAAGCAGGGCTTAGCTACAATATAATATCTTAATAAGTAAACAAATTATTATGACCTCTTAAAAATAAGGCACGTTTGTCCATCCTGTTTTGTGGTCTATTGAGCCAATAGACTGTTTCCTATCTGTTGGACTAACCATTTCACTGTCTCCTCCATTTTTCTTCTCTATTGAACTATCCATTGGACGGTCTCTTCTATTTTTTTAAGATGGTATCTATCTTTATTTCAGCCTCTCCTAAACTAATAAGAGCCATAGCACAAGGTTACAAGGCAATATCTTACCATTTGATCTCCTTTTAGACCTGTTCTAAATTTGTTTGGGGGTTTGTTTTTTCTAAGTGAAAAAAGTGATGAATACAAGAATGAAGACATTAGTCTGCTATTGATTGTGGTGATGACTGTATAACTCTTGGTATGATTGATGAACAAATGCTTTGTGTCATTTGTGAATTATGTGCCAGCAAAACAGCTCATTAAAAAATATAACAAAATAAAGTATTAATCACTAGCACTCCTTTACAGCACAGTTCCCCATCAACCACATGAGGCTTTTATGAATCAGAGTCAACTCTCCACAGCAGCTCGTTTAGTAGAGGTTGAAATCAAAACAGATGCAATCTTAAAAAAAAATAACCAAGGGACTTACATAAAAAATCAATCTAATGGGCCACATGAACAGCATTCTCCACAACCATGAGAGACCAGAACTAGATGGTGCCAGGCTACTGCCACCAACTGCTCTGGAAGGGATCACGTTAGAAGGTTCTGCACAAAGAAGGCGAAAAAAATATGAAGCAGAACTCAGAATCATAAAAGAGACAGACTTAACCGCACTGCAGGTCCGAAACAGCTCACTCTCACAACGGGATATTCAACCCTTTAAATTCTCAAGGGTGGTGATCATCTAAGGATCAAGTCCAGAGAGGTTGGAAAGGGGGAGCAGAACTGAGAAATGTAAGGAGATGGGAAAAGAGATGGTATGCTGCCGGGAGAGCAATGGATGAGTCTGGGCAACATATGTATGAACTGTGGACTGCTATAGATCTGACCTGGTAACTCAACTGAAGTAAAAACTTGGGGGTGGGGGGTGGGGTTTGCTGTTTTTTCTAAGGGTGTGGACCTAGACGTAGAAAATATCAGAATATAATAACTTTACACTTTGATCTTTTTGTTTAATAATGGTTTTTGTAAATTGTTTCAATACCCTTTTTACTAATCATATGCTATATTATAAATATATTATATATATTACTCACTTCCACCGAGTCAATATTTCCTCATGGTGACTCTATAGGCCAGGACAGAACTGTCTCTGTGAGTTTCCAATATTGTAAATCTTTTTGAGAGACCATCTTTCTCCCAAGGAGTGGCTAGTGGTTTTGAACTGCTGGACTTGAAGATCGCAGACGAATACACGATCACTACACCACCAGGGCTCCCTAGAAGAGAGGCTGCACAGTTAAATGGGGGAAATAGGTTCTTAGAGAAGCTGCTAAATATAGAACTGAAATGTGCCAATCCTTGGATATTTGTCTGACTTGCAAATGAACGATGCAGCAGCACTTCTGTGTTTCATTACCATAAACAGCAATCATCATAAACCATAAGCTATCAGCAGTAAAACTGGTGAGAAACTCAAGATGGGCAAGCCGCTGGCTGGATCAAGGAGTGTCATGATTTATTAGAGGGCACTGCAAAGCTGAGACAAGACAGAGAAGGCAGCCAGTCAATACTGTGAACTGTTCTTACCAAAAAGAAAAGAAAAAAGACAATATGAGGTAGAAATGGGACCTTCAAACCTTTGATGTCTAAGAGTAATAAATCTCCATTTAAGAAATCTGATAAAGACAACAATAGAATGTGCACGTACTTTTACCACTAAGAGTTCAGTATTGCTGGCATTTTAATATATGTCTGTCTACGATCATACAGACCATGGTTCTCAACCTTCCTAATGCCACGATCCTTTAATATAATTCTTCATATTGTGGTGACCCCCAACCATGAAATTAATTTCATTGCTGCTTCATGAATCGGGTGACCCCTGTGAAAGGGTCAGCAGACCCCCAAAGGGGTCTCAAACCTCTGATAAAGAGGCAGTGTTCATTGCACGTAACAGTGTGGAGACTTAACAATGACTGTGCAAACCGAGCCAAATGATCTTAACGATGCGTGGGAGAAATGACAGTTTGCTCTGTGACTCTTAAATATTTTTAAAGCATTAACATGTGTCTTAATAGAGAAGTAGTGCAGTATATATTATATAATTACGCATTGTGTCATAATATCCTATCATTATATATAAGTATTGACATATAAGGGGTGGGGTGGGAGAAGAGACAGAAAAACTAAATTTCTTTCCCACAGTGCAATTTAAAATCTGATTGTCTGTAGGGGCTGGCCAAGGGGTTCTAATTCATGGTGACCCTGTAAACAACAGATTGGAGTGCTGCTCCAGCCTGTGTCATGAACACAGTCTCTCCTATGCTTCAACATTCGAGGCACTGAACATAATTTCTTTGTGAAACATGTATAAGAGTAGTTTGAACAGTACTTGCTTTCTCATATCATATGACTTAAGATATGGAGAGAGTAGTTTTTCTACACCTTGATGAACTGTCACAGGTGTCTCTAACACTGGATCAACTACTAAAATGGTATTCTTTGTGTACTCAATATCATGACATATTTTCAAGCATTCCAAGTTGTTTTGTTTTGCTTTGGCTGGCAAGTCCTTCCCTCTAAGACATCTCCATTGTCCTTATGTCATGAGACTTGTCCTCACAGTTCCGCTGGCTGCATAGCCAAGCCCTCTCAACAGGCGGCAGTGTCAACCCTCCACAATCAGCTGTTTCTTCCCTTGCTCCATCTATGTGCAAGTCAAATGGGACGCTCACTCTATTCTACTGCTATGCTTTCCCCTCGTCACTTTTCTCATTAATCATTGGGGGTGGGGGATCACTGCCCTCTGGTGTGAGTGGGAGGCCCAGCCTTGCTCTTGGAGAGCTGCTGCTGGATTTGAGCCCCCAAACCAGTGGGCCGCAGTCCCACACTCAACCACTACGCCACCGGGGCTCAGTCCCTCTCATTAACCATTTTTATGAAATAGATAATGAGTTTAGCATGGGGAGACTAGGAGCCAAGGCAACCACAGCTTTGCTGGGCTGTGCGGTGTGTGTGTGTGTGTGTGTGTGTGTGTGTGTGTGTGCGCGCTCACAAATCAAGTAACAGCAGCATGAGTGAGTAGTTGCTGATGGAGTTTGAAAGAGGCCAGGATAGAAGTAATCAAGTATCAAGCATCAAAGAACAAAAATCACATCATGTGAGTGATGCAGACCCAAGACCCATCTGTAGGCAACTGGACATCCCTTTATGGAATGGTTGTGGGGAGGAGACAAGCCACTCAGGGTGCAGTGCAGCAACAATGAAGCATATAACTCTCCTCTGCTTCTTTAATACTTCCTACCCCTCGCCTCCAATCATGACCCCAATTCTACCTTAGAAATTCAGCTAGAGGGCTGAGCCCCGGTGGCGTAAGTGGTTGAGCACAGAACTGCAGCCCGCGGGCTTGGCGGTTCAAATCCAGCGGCGGCTGAGTAGCGCCCATGACCACCAGAGGCAGTGATGCCCACACACACAAAAAATTCAGCTAGACCCAAGGGTACTGGTACTGATAGAAACTGGAAACACAGGGAATCCAGGACAGATGGTCCCTCCAGGACCAGTGGTGAGAGTGGAGAGACCAGGAGGATGGAGGGAAGGTGGGGTATAAAGGGGAAACCGATTACAAGGATCTACATATAACTCCCTCCCTGGGGGACAACAGAAAAATGGGTGAAGGAAGACATCGGACAGTGTAAAACTTGACAAAATAATAATTTATAAATTGTCAAGGGTTCATGAGGGAGAGGGCGGGGAGGGAGAGGTCAAAATGAGGAACTCATATCAAGGGCTCAAGTAGAAAGCAACTGTTTTGAGAATGATGAGGACAACAAATGTACAAATATGCTTGACATGATGGATGGATGCATTAATTGTGATAAGAGTTGTACGAACCCCCACTAAGACGACTTAAAGAAAGAAAGAAGCCAGGAGAGGGCAAGGATCATGAAGCACAACACTATTTGCACTGCGACTGGTGCACTGGGAAGAACCAGCAGCAGTTTGGACTTTATTCAATCGCATGGTAACAGCACTCTCAACCAGATAGTAGGAGATGGTGTCTCTTTAAATGGAATGAGTGGGGTTGGGACTATATGCAGTGGAGTTGACCGTTACCTACGGTGGCCTCATGGGATGGAGTAGAAGAACCTGGCAGGTTTTTCTTGACTGTAAAGTTTATGAAAGCAGATCATCATATCTCTCTCCCACAAGTTGGTGGCTGGGTAGGTGTGAACCACCAACCTTCTCATCAGTAACGAATGTTTAGGAACCACACAAAGGTACAAGTGCCTGTTTGTGAAGATTAGGAATACTTATGAAAGTATGATAATGAAAGATATGCATCTTGCCATTTGTTCTCCCTTTTGGCCCAATTTTAAATCCCTTCTCGTTTGATTATTCTCTGCTTCCTTTTGGATTGAGGTCTATCTGTGTTTTATTTGTTACTGTTTTTGCAGTGGTTTTCAACCTTTCTAATGGTGTGACCCTTTAATATAGTTCCTTATGTTGTGGTGACCGACTCCCTCCCCCAACCTTAATATTTTCGTTGCTACGTCATCCCTGCCATTCTGCTACTGTTATGAATCATCATGTAAATATCTGATATGCAGGATGTATTGTAATTGTTATGAATTGAACCATTAAGGCATAGTGATTAATCACAAAAATAATACATAATTCTATACTGTGAAATATTCCTAATGACAAATGAAATTTTGTCTTGAAGCATGGTGTAGCCATGGGTAATAGTCTTCACGCTGGGTACTCATCTGCAGTTATATCTGCATGTGGGTGGACCTGCCTGAAGATGGATAGAGGAGCGGTGCCTTGGTTCCTAAGACTAACAGAAATATTTATTTTCTGATGCTCTTAGGCGACCCTTGTGAAAGCATCATTTGACCTACAAAGAGGTGATGACCGATAGGTTGAGAACCGCTGTGTTATTAGGTTTGTTTGTTTGGTATGCTTTTCTCTACATGAAATCAGGATAGGTAAATCTATAGAGATGGTATGTGAATTATGTGCCCACAAAACTGCTAAAATTATCTTTAGAAACAAAATGGAGGATGAGGGATATCAAAACTGTAAAAGGTATATATAATATATACATATATATATACATGCATTTACAATTATACATCAAAGTTTCTACTGGTGTGTATGTTTTTACTGATTAGGTGCATTTTTAAAATTATTATCAGATTGTAATTAATGTGTTTTGATATTTTCTTTAATTTCATGTTAAATATTAATGTTATACAGGCATGTTTTGAAATCATCCAAGTCAGATGAATGCAAGTATCTGTATTATCACAGAACTCCATCCTAAAAATAGAATGTGATTATTTCTCAATTGAACAATATGTAATCTATTACCAAAACTTTCTGAAACCAAGTATACTGCTGTGAGAATATCTGTGTACACAACTCATCTACGATGCTGATTGTTTTCTTTACTAAAATTTCTACACATGGAACGACTGCATGCAAAAGTCTAAGACATTGGAAAATTTTTTACAAATGACCAACATATATTTGAACTTCCCAATTTAGATGTCCATAGCCAGCTTCAATTTTGAAGACTGGGGCAGAGAAATTCCTGTCATACGATTTTCCTTTATGGTTGGTTTGGTCACATAAAACATTCCACGTTTGATGTTGTGCGCGATGGGCTCACTGCTTTCATCCGTCTTTCTCTGGGGGGCATCTGCCTGTGACTGAGTCATTTAGACCCAAACAAACTCATTGCCACTGAGTCCCTGCTGGCTCACAGAAATCCCCCGATGAGTTCCTGAGACTGGAACTGTCCCAGGGAGCCCAGTCTGTCTCCCGAGAGGCTGATGGTGGTTTCGAACCACCGACCATGAGATGGCAGTCCAACTTGCAACCACTATTTCCAAGTAGTTTTTATGATCCCTCTATATACCTCACCTCCTTACAGACACAGTGCCTGATAAAGTGAATTGATGAAATGTTCTGGGATACCCCAAACAGAAATTATTACTTTCTTGTCCCATTTCATACAAGCTACGAGACAGGTATGAAAATGAAATGACACTGAAATACTGGGGTTTGGTTCTAATGATCCCCTGGTGGATTTGGTTAGAAGAGTCCAATTACTAAAGCTCACTTTCTTCATTGATCCACACAAACATGTAACCACTAATTATGCAAAAAGACTGCTACTTCCAGCTTTTACATCAAGAGAAATCTACTAGGAACTAGGAACGAAGCTTAAGATACACCCTAAAATCAAACAACTTATTAAAAAAGCCCAAAACATTTGAATTCACTAGCTGTAGCTGTGAGCACAGTCACATACTCAAG
>PVJH01020196.1:0-41157 GCA_004026705.1 Nesogale talazaci | reverse complement strand
TATTACCACTCCCATCACTAGTCTTGATGGATCATCTATCTTAAGTTTCCCATGTTTCCAACTTCACTGTACATCTCCTGGTCTAGCTGGATTTATGTGGTAGAATTGGGGTCATGATAGTGGGTGGGAGGCAGCATGGGAACTAGAGGAAGGTTGCATATTTCATAGCTCCTACCCTGTATCTTAACTGACTCATCTCCTCCTTGTAACCCCTCAGACAAAGGATGTCACCTCACCTATTGATGGGTTTGGGTCCCCAATCTCTACTCCCCCTCATTAATAATAATATAATTTTAGCTCATTGATGCCTGACACCGGTGGATCCTTGTTTTTGAATACTTTTTCTTGCCCTTTAATCAGTAATCTTTTTGAATCTCTTCTCTTTTTTAAAAAAAGCAATTAAGATTATCTTTTACTTCTGTCCTGCTTCCTTCCCTATGTATTGTGCTAGCTATTATAATACTGTATCATTTGTTTCCCTACTCTCAATCATCTTGAACATGGAATTTCAAACTATAGAGTAAGATCAATTATTCCTACTCAGATTTTTTTACTAAACTCCCTTACGTGACTAAGAGAAGAAGAAATCATGCTGACCAGTGTGATGTCAAATTCATATTCTACTGTTTTGTTTGAGCTATTGCCAATCATTTCTACTTTTCTACCCCATGAAGAAACTCATCTTCCTGTCACCCTTTGAATTGCCATTCTATGACTTTTCCTTCCACACAAAGATAAGAGAGGCAGTCCAAGAGTAATTACCTGATCTATATTCATATCCATATAGGCATGAGTACATGTGTACTCAAGGAAAAGATCAATTCCCCTATTCAAGTTTAATCTTTCCTCTTGTGTTTCAAATCCTCTCTTCTCAGATCCTGACTCTATCCAATATCAGTGACTTCCCTAATCCTAAATACCACCATTAACAAATGCTTTTAATCAAAGTATATAAATGTGGACAAGTCATGCTTATAAAAACTGTAAACTTCCCCCTTCAGATCTTACCCTACTACTGATTGTCTTCAAGATTAGCTTTAGGGACTGAGACCCAGTGGCATAGTGGTTGTGCGTGGGATTGCGATCCACTGGGCTGGTGGTTCAATCCATCAACAGCTCTCCAGGAGAAAGACTGGGCCACCTACTCCCACCAGAGGGCAGTGATGTCCCCCGCCCAAAAAAAGCTTAGCTTTATAAGGAATTTTACACGTGTTTCCTTCTACCAAATCTTTCACATTTGCTCTAATTCATTGCAGCTTGCATTTTGTACCCAACACATTGCAGAAAAAGGTATAGTGTAATCATTTTAATCTCGTAAGGCATGCTCTTTTTAAACAATTTTAGATTGTGGAGTTAGGATTCCTTCTTACTGACACTCTAGTTTTAATGTGTACCCTTGGTATCTGACTTTCTTGGGTTTCCTTCTTTGTAACCATTTTTCTATAGTCCTTTTTGACTCCTCTTTTTGGTAAGCCTTCAAAATTTAGTATGCATAAGTTATAGGTGAGCAACCCTTAAATCTTGATCTCAAAGTTATTGTTTGCCCATTAATTTAAAACAGAATCTAGGCAAAATCTCTCAGACAGTATATCTTGTAGAATGCATGTGACCCCGTACATAGCAGCTAGTCATTTATCAGTAAATTTAAGTCTTTGCTCTAAATTCCTACTGAGTCTCTCCAAAGAAATCCTTATGCAAACATTGAAATAGTTTTAACATATGTAAACAGAATTTATGATCTTTCTACAAAAATTTGATCAGGAAAAAAATTTTTGATCTGCCCAATGGAGTGACTGGACCACAGTAGTCATTATATAAGTTGTAATTAAATTATTTACAAAGTAAAGCTTTCCATTGAAATTCTCCTGTATCATTATACCACTGATCATAAAGGCCATAATTTATTCCTCCTACTTTATACTCCCACTCCTCATATATTGCTAAAATGCCTAATTTGGCTACTGGGTAGATTTGGGGCTATCTACTCTCTGCCCAGTCTCTATCCTAATTCTAGTTAATTCTTTTTTAATCAATTCTCCCTACAGTCATATCAAGTGATATTTTCTAAATGTAAATCTTGTTATGAAACTCTTATTAAAGATGTCTTATATTTAAAATAAAAATTTTAGCTTTCATTCATCCCTGTCTAACCTTCCCCTCAGTTTCCAACTTCTTACCCTTAGATTTTATTTCCTTTTCTAATATTTGAAGCTTCACTCACCTATTGAAATAAAGGTTTCTATTACACATCCAAATGAAGCCTTCTGCTCCCAAGATGTCAGGGAGACTTTCTAAAAATAAATCTACTTATGAAACTCTCAATGTTACCTGTTATTGGAGACTTTTTAGTTTCAAAGTCGAGTGTGAACTCCTAGGTATAGAATGATATTGGCAGTAGCTCTCAAATTGGTATAAAACACAGAATCTTCTGTGAAGTGTTTCGTGTTCAAATAGACATCTCTAAGGAAGAGAAGGGATATAAAATTTTATTTCTAAAATAAGCTTCCAAGAAAATTCAGATGATCAGTTTTGAGCATGATATAAGCAGATATAAGCCCACCTTTCTTTTCAACTCATATATGAAAGGAAATATGAGGCTCCAGATTCTTGAAATATTTGAATGTTTCTAAGAGGTTCTCATACCTCTAAACACATCAGTCTTTCTTTAGTTCCTCCTGTGGTCCTTTTCCAATCTTTGTAGCTTCGCTCACCCAATATCAAAGCTGTGCTAAAGTTGTATTTTCTGTGAAAAGAATGGCCTGTTCTCTCATACCATCTGTACCGGGGTCAGTGTTACTTTCTTCTCTAAACCCAGACTTACTTTCTATAATTACTTTCATATAAATTTTAAATACGTGAATTTTAATGTTTTATAAATATGCTTTTTACACTGTCCTTCCAGGGATAGCAATTGAGATAACAGTCTTGGTTACATTGTCCTTAAAGAGCCATGACTAATTCTGGACTTTTGTATGTTCTCAGTAAATGATGATTAAAACAAAATTATTGATAATACAAATGATAATGAATAACATTCTACAGTCTCAAGGCATTAAGCCAAACATTTGTTCATGTTTTTCACTCATTAAAGACTCACAAAACTTCTATTAATGAACAATAAAGCACTGAAGTGTTAAATACCTTAGCCCCGAGTCACACAGATAGTAGGTATGAAGGTTTGAAATTAATGGGTATATATGTATATATGTCATTCAGAACAATACAGTCTTCTCCATGAAAATAGAAGTAAATAGATGCAGATGTCTCTAAATTTGGCCTAGTATAACAATGACTTGGAAGTGCTTTATAAAAGAGATTCTTGCACTGTACCCCATACCAATTGAGATACTGAGAATTGTTATTTTAAAACTCACCTTGAGTGAATTTTATGCCATCAACCCAACATATGCCTAAGCAAAATCATCTGGAAATTGCTGAGTACTATTTTTAGATTGACAAAATTTTCTAATTTGTGTTGTCATGAGAAATAAGCCTAAAGGGAAAAATACCCTTGTTCTCTTATCTGTTATTGAAAGTACCTAGTTCTAATAAGGACTTATCAGGGGGTGGGCGGCCTCCTAATATACTCACAGCAAGGGTTCAACAGGCAGTTGTATAGTGATAACTATTATTAATTATGACACAAATATAGAGATTATGAGAGAAAGAAGAACAATAGGAGTTATGTTTCACGATGCGTGCTCACCTCTGTCCCGCTTGATGATCCATGTGGAGAGAGAGAGAGAATTTCTATTATCCCCCTATAAATTCTATTATCCCCCTTCTCGGTGGGATATCTGAGCCCCACTGTAATTCGTCAGTGGAACGTCACAGGAGAAGGCTGTCTTATGGGCTATATGGTGAGGAGGGCAGTGGGCTTAGGGATGCCTATGTGTCTGTGAGAGTGGTAAGACTACTTGGGCATCCGGGGGTAGATAAACATTTCTGTTAGGTTAGGGACCATTAACAATGGCTCTTGAATCCCGCCCACAGACTGAGCCATCATCCTAACAGCAGGAGAGTTAGTTCTGTAATGAGAGAACACAGAGGCCTTATGTAACTGGGAACTACAGGGAGTATAGCTAATTTAACTTCCATAACAAATGCTGGTGAACAGTTTGCTTAATATTTGGGGTATAATAATTGTAGAAAAGTTCTGTCTTCATCCCACAAGGACTGATTTATTTTAATTAGAGAAGAAATATTTTGAAGATATGTAAGATTCTCTAGCTTTCTATTTACTACACAAGGTAGTTGAGTGCGTAATCTGTGCACAATATATCAAATGAAAGAGGGCTAGCAGACATGATGTACCAACTTACTCATTTGTAAGCAACCTTTCAATAGTAAAGACCGGTTTGAGAGAGCAAAAGACGAATACATGTCCGAAGAAAAAATAAGTACATCAATTCTACAGATGTCCAAGTGTTAACAAATGGCATGGTGATAGAATGGGCATTCCTATTTAAACTCCTTATTGTCTCTTCTGGACTTTGAAATCAACATCATATTGCCTTATATAGCCTGGGATACCATTTCAAAAGTTTGGAGAACTTGGTATCTAATATCCTCTCTCCAGAACTTGGTTATAAGGAGGGCAGTTGGCTCAGAATCACACATAATTCTTAGTGAGTTAATTGCCAGTGGAGCTACAGTGTAGCATGTCTCAGAACCACGTCTCACCCTTTCAGAGATTCGGAAGTGGCTCATTTGATTGTCAAGAAGAGATAAAGTACACTGACAACATATCAAATACTAAAAGAATGTATCTTTCAGGCTGTGCCACGGTTTGTATCTTTCAGACTGTGGCCCGCGGGCTTGGCGGTTCAAATCCAGCAGCGGCTCCCAGGAGCAGCACTGGGTAGCGCCCACAACCACCAGAGGCAGTGATAACCCCCCACAAAAAGAATGTATCTTTCACGTTGATTTTTCAAAGTATGTAATAGAAAGCAATTTTCTTCTTTCTCTGGGTTTGTATTCCATTGCTCCTGAAAATATATGGTTTTATTGATATAAGAAATGTTTTTTTTTAAGAGAGAGAGACAGAGAGATTCAGTCACCTCATTCACTCCAGAATTGGACAACTAAAGAAAGATGTGCATGTGAGGGGGAAGGGGTTTATGTGCACATGTGAATGTGGAAAAGAGAAATAATAACTCAAAAGTTCCAATCTCAGAAGCCAGAAAAGCCAGTATATGAACTAAGAGGACTAAAGAAACTGTATGGTGCTCTTCAAAAAAACTGCACAGAAATATATGGTGGATTTTGGATGCTTTGATGGCCACCATTTGTGGCAGTCATTTCTCTTGTGTCAATTTCAGGACTGGCAAAGTAGGGTTGGAGTCTAACCTGTCAATCTGGAGGTAGCCAATTATCTGTGTGGGCATGAATTTCTCCTGAAATTTCTAGGAAATATCGTGGTATTTTTAGTTCCTTGGAGGTGCTCTACTGACAGGACACAAGGATGATTTCATGTGTGCCATCTTGTAGAAGTCACATGGACCTACCCTGATGGATCCAAACTTCTGAAGCCGGAAAGGCACATAGAGACTCCTTCTAGTGCTGAGATGCTTGAGAAGCTACAGAGAGGCCTCTGCCAATGCTGAGATGCTTCTACCACCATGGATACACAAAATTTTTTATCCACTGGCCTATGACTGTCCTGGCGTCATTGCATGTGCCTCCTGAATCTGAAGAAGACTTATAGACTGGTAACAGACATATGGACTAATATCAGACTTATGGGTTTAGACTGGATTGGGTTGGGTTGCTTTCTCAATGTTCCATTCCTCTTGTATATAAACCTTACCCTTATATCTGTATAGATGTTTATGAATTTGTTTCTCTAGTCTACCCAGACTAACACACCATTGATGGTCCTATTAATGTGTTCTTATTTTCCAGCTGTTCAATTTAAAGAATATGTTCTGTGAAGAGAACACTTTATTTGGTTATGTCATGAGGAACTTTTTTCCAAAAAAATGAATACAACTTTTAATATTAAAAGAGAAGAGAACATATATATAACTCTTATATAAGAATTTGGGCCAAG
This sequence comes from Nesogale talazaci, assembly GCA_004026705.1. Classification (NCBI taxonomy): domain Eukaryota; kingdom Metazoa; phylum Chordata; class Mammalia; order Afrosoricida; family Tenrecidae; genus Nesogale; species Nesogale talazaci. The sequence goes on along the minus strand of PVJH01020196.1, from coordinate 35,105 downwards.
TAGAGGTGTGATCTAATAAAGGAATGACTTATGAAAACTTTTTTGGGGGGTGGGTCAGCATCACTTATGAAAGTTTTAATCTGCATGTTTCTCACCTTAGTTTTGGAAACACCTATATACTGTTAAATTTCTTGCTTATTGTGTTTCAAAATATTTTATTTTATCAGCATATCTTGTATAAAAAGAATGTCATTTGATGCAACATACAGACTTGGACAAACAATTTTGCCTCACAAAAAAGAAAATATTTTTAACAGAATTATTTTGTGTATTAACCACAATACTCCTTAAAGATATGTAACTAAATCTCTAAAATGAGGCCTTCTCACATGAAAATTGCTAGTACATATAAATAATAAATATAGTACATATTTTCTAATAAAATGTTATCCATAAAAGACAGAATTTATATATTACTGACTCTCTTGTTCACTTTCAAAGTGGATACAGTTAAAATAACGTATAGAACAATGGTTCTCAACCTTCCTAATGCCACAATCCTTTAGTACAGTTCCTCATGCTCTGGTGACCCTCCAATCATAAAATTATTTTTGTTTGTACTTCATAACTGTAATTTTGTTATTTTATAAATAGGGCAACCTCAGTGAAAGGATTGTTCAACTGCCAAAGGGGTCACTACCCACAGGTTGAGAGCCTCTGGTACAGAACATCCCTTTAAGATTTGAAAGTTTTCATAATTGAATTACCATCTGACTTTTAAAACTTTTACTTAATAACACCTAAAATCTTCACACATATTATCAACTTTGTCTCACAATTCACCTTTAAATTTGTAATGCTAATCTAGCATAACAAAAATGTCCTATTAAAAATAGGCAGTGATGAGGGAACAATTCACTGATTTGCCTTGGAATATTTCATCTGTCTTAGAACCTGACGTACATCTATTGTCATTTACATAAAAATAATTCTGATTGCTAATCACAATTTTTATTAATAACAACTATTAATTTTCCTATTTTACATCTTCATGAACTTGTAAATGTGAGGTATGATGCTATATATATTCATTTGTGTGCTTACTATAGGTAGCAAGCTGCTGGAAAATAGTAGCACTATAGACATAATATTATTCTTTAAGGAGACTGGTAATTTTTTTCATATGCTTCAATTCTAGTAACATGTCACATCTGATTGAAAACAGATTTTCATAATCAATAGTATGACAGTTTTGAGTTGGTCACAAAGAAAGAAATGTTTTTCAGTTATTGCCATAAAGAATACCAAGCATAATTTGACACTATTTACTCTTTTCTCTATCCTTATACTGATTTCACTTGGCTTTTAGTTTTTCTTATAACTCAAACTGGCCCCTCATCCCCACTCTAAGTCCATTTTTCTCTACTCCTGAAACAACTGACTAGTTGTTGCTGAGTCGTTTCCTACTCCTGTGAACACCTGCGTGTCTGAGTAGAACTCTGCCCGCTGGGGCGACCAGCACTGATGTGTTGGAAGTAGCTCCCTAAGCCTTCCTTCTAGGAGAACTCTAGGTGGAATTTCTGTGTCTATTAACCAATTCAGATGTCACCACTCAGAACTCATAGTGAGTCCAATAATTAAGCATTAAAAATGTGAGATCTCAGATTTATTTCTGGTTCTGCTCTCCTTCTGTATAAAATATTCCATTCGAACCAGTACTTCACCAAGTATTTGCTGTTCATTTGGGGGCTGGATATCACTGGGGGACTTCTTATTCATACCAAGGTTTCCAAGGCAGTAATCTTTATAGCAGAAGATTGCCATGTCTTTTCTCCCAACTTTTCATTAGCATGTTAAGCATTGTACAACCAGGGCTTCTTTACTAATCATCTCCAGAACAATAATTACACAATTTATCACTTAGTCTGTATTTTATTTCATAAATCATACCAATATTTGCTCTTGAATATTTTAACAATTCCTTGATCATATTTCAAAAACTGTTATGGTATCTTTTCCCAGGTGCCCTGTCCTAAACATTGTCATTGTCAGTGTTTCTTATCACCAGTAGCTGTACACATCAGAATGCCTGGAATTTTCCTGTCCATTAATGCTTACATACTGATTTAATCACAACTTATTTTAGTAGTGTGGTTAGGTTTGCCCAGTTCAGTCCTAACCCAGTGACCCCATATACAATAGAATACAGCTCTCGCATCCTCTCACTTGCTGTTAATGTTTAAGCCCACTGTAGTAACCACCATGTTACTCGATCTCATTCTTCCTTTCACTGAAACAATCCTCCCTCCTCATTTGATAGAGTATGATGTACTTCATAGACTGGCCACACATGATTTACGGTCCAAAGTATGATAGGTAAAACCTTACCACCACTGGTTCCAGAGAGTGATCTGACTGGACATCTTGTGTTCATTTTTCTTGCAGTTCATAGCATAAGTAATATTTTTTGCAATGCTATGACTCAAATGTATAAGTTCTTCTATGCTCTTTCTTCATAGTACAGATTACACAAGTAAAAGAAGCAACTGAGGAAAATGTACCTTCAATTAGAATTCTTTATTTTTCAAAATGGAACCTTTTCTCTTTAACACTTGAAGAAGGTATTTTGCAGCAGCTTCAAAAAAAACAATATTTTATCTATTTCCTCGACCACTACTTCTATGAGCATTTAATATAAACTCAAGTAAAATGAAATCCTTTACAACTTCAGTTTTTAATTTCTTTGTCTCTTGTGATGCAGTCTATAGATACTTTGTGAGGATTTTGACTTTCTTTACAATGAGTTATGATTCATTCTTTGATTCTCATCAGCTTTTAATCACTTAAATCAAGCTAAATTGTCATTTGCCTATGATAGGTTGGTCATGAAGTTTTACCTGTAATATGATAATGCATTTTCCTTCTTCCAGTCTAGCTTTTTTGGAATAGTTTCTTGGCACACAGATTGAGTAAATCTGGTGAAAGGATAAAATCCTACCTAATATCTTTCTTAATTTTAAAACATTCCATTATCCCCTCTTTCTATTCAAATGTCAGCATCTTTTTACATGGTGCATGGCATGAATATTGAAAATAGTCAATAAACAGTATGCTTCATGAATACATGCCTCCTTGAGTTTTAATGCAAACTCTTACAATCATTCCCAATGTCTCAACAGCACATGCTACAAGACTCTTTCAATTTCAGACTCAGTACTTTTTGCACAGAATTAATTTGTTTTTCTACCAACAAGCATACATGAACACTAACACAATACTTGAACATACACCTTTATTTGAATATACACACATACATATCACCCTACATGTGTTGTTCTTATGTGTCCTCAAATTAACTTACTGCTGGAAATATGAGTGTATTTGGGAAGAAATCTTCTGAATCTCTACCACCTGTCGATCATTTTTTTTCATACAGTAGTGACCTATGTGTTACTGTGATGCTAAAAAGATATATCACTGGCATTTCAAATATCAGCAGGGTCGCTCCAAATAAACAACCATGTGTAGATTTCCACAACTAAAAAGAGAATTAAAAGAAAGTATAGGGTGTCAGTTTCTGAGGAATGCTATAAAACTCATGAACAACTGAGGACATTGCCACATGTACATCCAGAATATGAGCTTCTTAGGTTGAAAAGTACTCAAAATATGACTGAGGAAGTGCATTAGGAAACTTCCTTTCTCAGTGCTAAGTCAGAATCAACTTAAATGTCAGTGAGTTTGGAGTATGGTTTTGAAAACCCATGTTGAAGCTGAACAAAATTAAAATAAACACACAAAAGTCAAAATACAACATTGAGGATATACCATTTTAATGATGAGACTATCTCAAAGACTGTTTTCATTAATTGAACATGACAGAAGACTTGATCACTGTGGAATGACATCAAGAACTTCATACATGAAGAAAGCAAAATGTTATTTAGAAAGTCAGGAAAGAAATCAAGGATGAAAGTGAGTATCAGAAGAGACTGAAAGTTGCTCATAATCATAGAGCATCTAAGACAAATAGAAGAAATAATTATGTAAAATAACTGAACAGAACATTTCAAAGTATAGTTTGAAAAGGTAATGTATAAAAATGAAATGTGAAAGAATTAAAAAGCAAAACAAAGAACACAATGAACATCTTAAATTAAAAATCTAAAGAATAAATGCTAGCTTTGTGTTGTAGTAAACATTCTATGTGAAAAAACAAAGCCAGGAGACCAAAGCAAGATGAATGAATACATGGGTTCATTATAGCAAAAAGAACTAATCAACCTTCAATCATTTCATCATCAAGAAATGATGATATTGAAGGAAGCCCAAGCTGTAGTAAAAAGCATTAGCCAAAACAAGTCTCTGGGATTTGGAGACATACCAATGGAAAGGTTTCAACATGTTGATGCAACACTATTAGAACTCACTCATCTATGTCAAGAACTTGGAAGACCATCACCTGACCAACTGACTGCAAGAGGTCCATATTTGTGTCCATTCAAAAATTAAAGGGGGCCAAACCAAAAGGTGTAAATTATAAAATAACATTATTGATATAAAATGCAAGTAAACTGTTGATGGAGATCATCCATCAAAGACTGTAGCAGTACGTTGACATGAAGTTACCAGACATTTGAGCTAGTTCATAAAAGGTAATGGAACAGGAGATATCATTGATCATGTCAGATGGACCTTGAATGAAAGAATACACTACCAGAAAACTATTTTTATCTGTGTTTTTGGCTATGCTAAGGTACTTGACTCATAGCAAACTATGTTATCTAGGAAAAGAATGAGAATTCAAGAACATTGTTGCTGATCAAGTTTTGCAGCCCTTAACAGTAATTACAACTTAATCTAAAGAAAACCCAAATATTCAGAACTGCAGCAATCATAGCTTTCTTCATGATAAATAGAGAAAAGTTTGAAGTTGTCAAGAAATGTATGTCACTTGAATGTACAATCAATGTTCCTGGAAGCAGCAGTCAAGGAATCAAACAATGTCCTGCATTGAATAAATCTGCAGCATTAGACCTCTTTGAAGTGTTTAAAATGGTAGATGTTACTTTAAAGACTAAGGTTCACTTAGCCCAAGTTATGGTATTTTTAATCACCTCATATCCATGTAAAAGTTTGACACTGAATAAGAAAACAGAAAAATACTCAATGCATTTGAATTATGATGGTGGCAAAGAATATTGAAAGGACCATAGACTGTTTTTCAGTCTATGAAACCAGATTTGATAAATCTACAGAGACAATAAGTCCAATAAGAAATCTGGAGAGTACAGTGGACTGGGACGGGATGAGAGCGTGGGGGAGGAGAACCTGATATCAAAGAGTTCAAGAAGGAATCGTACGCTTTGAAGCTGATTATAGTAGCAATTGTGTAACACTGTTTGACGTGATTGAAATATGAGGTCACATGATATCTGGTTTTGAAAAGAAAAAAATATTGAAAAAAGTTCTATCAGAATGCTCCTTAGAAGCAAGGATGGGAAGACTCTGTCTCATGTACTTGGGGCATGTGATCGAGGATGATAGGAGTATCCTTGTCTGTCCCCTTCTTCAGTGTGCATCCACAGTGAATAATTAGCATTCATTTTGTCTTCTAAGATTCCAGGCCCTTGGATTTCTCTTTAATGCTGTTCTCCTTTTTGCTTTAAAGGAATTTTATTGTGCTTCTGTTTACATGGCCATCTTAGGCCACGTGTGCTATGTGACCAGAATGCCTATATTCCATTATTGTGTACCCTTTGGCTCCACATCCTCCCTTAAAGATAGCAGCTGCTCATAGCATTTGCTAGATCTGAATCCTGTAGGGGTTTCTTTTGTCATATTTTTATTGATAAGCACAGTCTATTAGTTAGCATGCAGGGGTTATTACTTAATAAGAAAGGAAAGCATGGACTTATTGGTACCTACTAAACCATAGTGAGCAATTTTACATCTCTAATAAAAAGGTCATGGTCTTAAAAACTCTGGAGCATTTTTAATTCTCACACATGAGGTTTTCATAAGTTGAATTCCATTTGTAGGCTACCACCACCAACCGCCACCAAAACTCTGAGCTGCTTATGAGAAATTAAACAACCATAATATGACTTGAGTAGAGGGAATTAAGAACAGAACTGGGGTATACAGATTCTAATCCATATAAACTTTAAGTAGTTTATTTGTTTGTTTTTTTGGGGATGAGAACATAGTGAAAAATCACTTGTGCTGGTGAATGACATGATCTGAGAATATAGGTGTTGAAGAAATAGTTAGAATTGCTGTAATGACTCTAGAGTAAGAGATAATGAAAAAAGGGAAGGATAAGTAAGGACAAGTGGTTGTTACAGTTACCTCTGGGAGAAAACACAGGGACTTGGAGGATAGAGCTTTGGAATAGTCCTCACATTAAGGATGGGATTACAATATACTAGTGGGCTGCCTCCCTAAATCTCAACTGTGAATTCCATGGAAGCAGTCAAGCATCCTGTAGATGAAGAGCGGGGATAAATGGTCTATCTTTCTTTCCTTGCTATATTTCTCCAGATTAGACTTTCCTCGCTATTCGTGAATTTTATAAGGTTAAATTGGCAGGAAAAAATGTTGAAGGAATAATAGAAGTTTGATCATAGTAGCCTTAATTTTTCTTTGCATGCCATAGCTCAATCCAGTAGTATTATGCAGTGGGATTTGGAGTAAAACTTTTACAAATAATATATTATTTATATCTTCACTTCTCTGCTAGAATTGTTTGCACCTACATCAATCATCAGGAAACATTTGGAAATTGATGGCTGACTTTAATTGTCTAATTGTCTAAAAACTTTAATTGTCCAAAAACTTACATTAAAGTTATTTCTTTAATATAGAGCACATGTTTACATAAATCAGGACAACAATCTATATACATACAATCTTTAGACATGACTTTTGCTAATTCTATAAAAAAGAAATTAAAAACAATCATTATTTTATCAATCATTGAATCAACAGTGCTCTCTCCATATATTTGAAAAGAGGGCATGCCACTGAAGTAAAAAATAATACACTCATAAAGTTAATAAAATACTTAAAGAAATACTTTTCAAGAGACAAGACTTATAGATTTATCAATACAGCATGTGATCATCATACATAATGATTTGAATTGAATGGTGACTCTTCCAATAATTGAAAGGTGAAAGTTATAACTATAATTCACAAATATTTTTATTACTATAGATTATATAAATTAATAAAAAATCCAAGAATTTTTCTAGAAGCTGAGGTTGAACCAGTTGAAATTTGAGCACAAATGTACCTGGATATTCGATAAAGCCTTATATATTTTTATCCCTCAAGTCTAGACATTCTGTAACTTGTTGTGACCAACAATTTGGATTTAAATTATTCCTGAGATACAGTTTTGCTTAGTAAACTCTAATATAAAACATAGCTCTTAATCTATGGTTGAAAATTATTTTAAATCTCTGGGAACAGTTATTGCATGCATTTTAACATTCATAAAGATGATAGAAAGTCCCAGACATAGCTTTACTCCTCCACTTCCTGTGGACTTCCCTGTTTATAACATTAATATTATAAGCTCTCCTTATTCTCAAAAGGGATCTCTTTTTAGACATACATCACCATCATTGCCACACCACTTGCATATATTTTACTACACAAAAAGCAATTAAATATCCCAAATTAAATTTGAATCATTTCAGGGATTTAACTCTTCCAAAGCAAGTACATTCAGAGCAAAGCATGAGTTTATAGTCATGATTCTATCTTGTAGTTGTCCATAATTATAATCATGAAATGACCTCTATTCTGGCTAATATACTTTATTTCTGATGGTGGGTTATAAAATGAATAATATGCCGATAGCCATGGAGGCAACAAATTTTTATTCAATAATTTAATTAATGCAAATTAAACTAATTGATAAAGTTTCAGATATTATAAAAATGCAGTTATGCTTTCATTTTGAATGAAGATCTTCACATCCATTTCAAATACTAGAAGAAATACTCTCCCTAATATACCAGTTGTCACTGAATCTTTCTGAATGGTGACAGCCTCAGGTGTGCCACAGTTAACTACGTGGCATAGGGTTCTTAGTGACTATTGTTTCTGAAGTCCATCGACTGGCCTTTCTTTCAAGGAGGGACTTTAGCTTCCAAACTTTCAGTTAAAAGCCAAGCATAGATTAAGTCTTCCTAATCTTGTCAGTATAATAATCATGAAATAAGATTTACAACATAGATGTCTAAACCTAGTAAAACTGTGAATTTGTGATGCATTCTTAAAGAACTTTTTCTGTCCAAGAGGTCACATAATAGGTGTGTCTGAAAGCAATCTATAAAGTCCTTCAGATTCAGGAAACACATGCCATGACACAAACTGCAGGGTGATTACAAGCCAGTGGGTAGATAGTCTTTGGATCCAGTGAAGTTGTAAGCATGTCAATGCAGGCAAGAATTTCCATGTGGCTTTTCTAGGTCCAGGTTTCTTGCAGCATCAGGACAGGTCTATGTGTTTTCTCCTCAGGGCTGTCTCGCAGGGAGTCTGCTAGTCAGTCAAATCTCTCAAACAGCGAGTGCCGTCAGTAGAAAGCCTCCAAGGAAGTGAGCAGTGAGAGATGGTGTCTCTGCCGCCAAGAAGGAAGTACCAGATCTCCACGAATTCTCAGAGAAGGCCAGGCCCACACAGAGGTCTCCTTGGCTATCTGATTGACAGGTTGGACTCCACCCCAATACTCTTCCTCCTCAAATTGACACCAGATTAGGTGACTGCCACAACAAGTGAAACAGAAAATATATATATTTAACTTACTTGTATCTCTCAAAAGAAGCCCTTGTAGTGTAGTCGGTTGTGCACTGGGCTGTTAGCCACAAGATCAACCAGTCAAAGTCACCCGTTGTTCCTCAGAAGAAAGTTGGAGCTTTCGACTGCTTTAAAGATGTGCAGTCTTGGAACCCCTCAAGGTCAGTTCTACTCCATCCTATATGCTCTTTGTGAGAGAGAAGCGCGTGAGGGAGGGAGGGATCGAGTATATTTTTCAATGGTGGCAGGGCAGAGATTCTGTGATTATACAAAATGGTGCCTTACATTGTCCATCACTGACTTCTCCAGTAATATTTTTCATGACTCTCTTCTAGATTGCTAGCACTTTGACCAGTATCCCTACACTAGGAGCTTATAGAAGGAAAGCTTATCCTATTATTATTTCTTCTCAACTTGGTTTCACAAAGCCACAAAGTAATAGGTTTAAGAAAAGGCAAAAGTAAGCAAAACTTATTATAGGTACTTGTAATAATAATTGTCACACTATTTTAACCCACAAATATTGATTGACAACTTTTTGAATCCCATTAGAAAATCTCATAACACAAATTATTAATGAGACCCTGAGAATGAACAACAGAACTTACCTTTAACGTAGAATGAATGTTCAATTATTTTAACATTTTCACTGGACAGTCCTACCTACTTTGGTGGTTAGCAAAGGTAGAAGATACAATGTTGTCATCTGAAAACTCAATGCATTTTTTATAAGATGGGCAGTGCCATTCATTTCAAATGCTATAGACATTTGACACATGTGTGGGACATAAAATTATATATTTCGTTGGTTGGTACTATTATGTCAGTTCTGACTCATGGGGATCCTATGTGTATAAATATATTGACTATTTTCACAGTTGCTATTACACACAGCCCATTGTTGCAGCCTCTATGCTGACCAATCTTAATGAAAATCTTCCTCATTTTCACTGATTCTTTTCTTTTCCAAGCATGGTATTGATACAGCCTGGTAATATGTCCAACATAAAAGAGGCACATTCGTATGAATCCCACTTCTAAGGAGCATGCTGACTATATTTCTCCAATACAGGTTTATCTGTTCTTCTGTAAATATTCAATATTCTCTAGTAACATAATTCGTGTGCTTCTTCAGTTCAGAGTACTCATTGTTCATCATTTGCATGCATAGAAGGGATTGAAAATGGTGTGACTTGGGTCTGGTGCATCTAAAGCCTCATGGTGGCTTTTTATCTATGAGCATATTAAAGTGACCTTTTGCAGTGGATTTACTCCCAAATCTTCTGATGATATGTTTCAAATCACTTGAGTTCTTCAATTCTACTTCCATGAAATTTCAATGTGGATCCAAGTAAAACTAAATTCATGAAAATATCAACAGTTTCTCCATTGATCATGATGTTGTCTAATGGCTTAGTTGTAGAAAATTTGTTTTCCTTATATGACGGTATAATCTATACTATGCCATTCTTTGACATTCATCAGTAAGTTCGTCAAATCCTCTTCACTTTTAGGTAAGATTGTGTCCTGTGTTTATCACAGATTATTAAAGAGAGAGAGAGACTTCTACCTTTCCTGGTATCATATTCTTATTTATATAAGATCTATGATTTCTAGTAATATTGCATATTCAGAAGTAGAAATGGACAAATTGAAGTACAATATATCTTATTGTTTAAATTTAGTAATGTGAACATATAAAGCAGACTTAGTATAAGAGATACTGTCTCTGTGATTAAGTGAAATTATTTCTATGGCTCTTTGGTCCACAGTCTTTGAAAATTCCACCTAGTGACTCAGGGGCAGTTTGCAAATAAGGCATACATAACTACTCTTACATGGGAATTGACCATTTTTTATTTTGTTTTCCTATTTTTCTGGACATAAAGTAAGCCCTTCCCAAGGCAGGAAGAAAAAAACCCTGGACTATGAAGAAAGAAGAGTCACAAGTGATGCAAAGAAGGGGATCCCTGCATGAAGTGACACTGGTACCAGAGGCCACAGCACTGAAGCCGTGAGACAGATAACTCACTCCTCATGTTGATGCAATAAAGCTGACTGCCTTAAGATAGGAGCTTAGACTCCCAGGCAAGTGGCATTTATCAATACTAATGCAAAGACTTGCCTGTTGACATGGATGAGAAGCTCGATGGACAGAAGGGTTATATTTTCAATGTCCTTAATGCAATTTATAATTATGAGTATTGTCTACAAGTTCTTCTGTGGCCACTGCAATTAATTTTGAATACTACAGAGATGTAGTATAGCTTGAAGAACTGATTGGTGTTAGAACAGACTAAAAAAAGAGGGAAGGCAAAGGTATGTCTGACATCTGTCTCATAGAAGCCATCCTTGGGCAAATATGCAGTTGGATTCTCCTTCTCTTTTGTGTAGCCAGTCAAATTCAGACATGGCCACCATGTCATTTTCTGTTTCTAGGTATAAAGTATTGCAATGCTTATAATAATTTAAGAATTAAGTAATCTGCACAGAAGGAATTTCAATAGTAACTGAAGGATATAGCTCATCAATGGAATAGTGTCAATATTACTTAAATGAAAACTGTAGTTAAAACTGTATCTATAATTATAACACTTAAAATTTAAGATGTAGAAAAACTTTCAAGTTGAGTTCAATGATTTGAACCTTAAGATATCACCAAGAAGGACTCAATAAACTTTTTAAAAATTATCATTAGGCGTGTAAGAAGAAGATGAAGTCAATTATCATTGCCCTTCTAGCCATAATTCCTTATATGATGTATTATAATTTTGGATTCTATGTATGATGATATAATCCCATTTTGAAAGGTATTCTGTATTACATGGAAGAAAGATGAGACTTCCTACTTCTGCAAAGACTTGCTCAGAATCCATAGGGGCCATTCCTCTGTCCAATAGGGTAGTTTTGAGTGATAATCTATTTGATGGTACTTAATTTATTTTTGTTGAATTATTTCTCTGTTACAGATGTAATTAAGGAGTGTTGTATCTTTAAGACAACTTTATTAGAAAGTATGACTTAAGACATCATCTTTCCATTTCCTTGGGAGTATGGTTGGTAAATGTACACATACTTCTATCAAGGCTAATCCTTGTTGATTAGAGCTGTCTCAGACACAGAAACAAGCCTAGGACCATCAGAAGAGCATGCTCCAGCTCTCCGATATAAGAGACTGCTGCACTATAAATCAGGGCAGCAGGCAGGGCTCTTGATCCAAGAAGGCAGATGCCAAGGTCTTACATGGCTGAAAAGCTATAAAACGGGACACGGACTTGTGTACTCTGAGGAGAGGTGTTGCAATGGCCCCATGACTGCATTCTTATTTTTATTGACCTTGACTTGTGGTAACCGATTGATTTCCCTAAGTTGTGAGTATTGTCTAAGTTCGTTGTGGCCATTGCAATGCATTGTTTGCTTAGTGGTTATCAGTTGGGCTGTGCTCTGAATGGTGGGCACCTCAAAACTGCCAGTAGTACCTCAGGAGAAAGACTGGGCTTTCTCCTCCTGGAAATACTTACAATCTCAGAAATCCTTCCAGAGTCAGTCACTATGAGTCACATTGACTCTATCAAAGTGATTTTTTGTTGTTGGTTTTTGTTTTGAGTAAGCCCAGAGAAGAAGGCAGTGAGAGGAATGGTTGGTGTCAGAATAGGTCCAGAAAAATGAAGCATGAAGGCTTGTCTGGTCTCTGCCTCTTGGCAATAAGGAAGGTGAAAGTCAGATATAGCCTCCTATGCTGTGTACTAAAAAAGAAGATCAAAAGGACATTAAGAGGTTAACAAATGTTAAAATAACAAAATTGCAATTATATCACACTGCTTTCTTTATGAAAAGTAATTTGTAGAAATGCTACAGTTTAAAAAAATCTAAATTTTGATTTTAATTCTGCTGATGAACTAAAAGAGTAAAAAATAGTGCAAAAAGTGAGCCAGAAGTGCTAACTGTTTAGTAAACGAGAGAAGGAGAAGGTCTTCTCCTCCTGTAATGAATTATAGTCACAGGACCCACAGAAACCACTCTACTTGTCCTACAGTGTTGTTGTTGAAATAACTCCATGGAAGTGAGTTTGATCTTATTTATTTTCAGGGGAGAGAATCATGGTTACTGTGAAAGAATAGAATTCCAATAAGATGGCATATATTTTGGAAACACTATTGAAATAAATATAAGATAATTGTTAACCAGAGATGAAGTTGACATAGACCTTCCTGAGTTGAAACAATAGCCAACTCAAATGACAGGTATTTTCATTTTTTATTAGACGAATGAGAAGGAAACAATATCTAAGCTTATAAATTTATATTATATCAGCAGCAGTTGATGAACTTTAATCAAAGGAATAAAAAGAAACAAAGGGAATTGCTTTGTGCTGGAAATATTTTGTGATATCCTTCAATGTTCTTTAAGAATGCTGTTTCAATAACCTATCACATATACTGCACAAGATTTAATCTTTTACAATTATGGAAATCTGGGTTATTAAAGTGATTTTAAAATTATTTTTATCTGGGTTATTAAAGTGATTTTAAAATTATTTTATTGTGAATTGGGTGAAGGTTTACAAAGCAGATTATCAGTTTTATATTCAACAAACCATACACATTTTGTTTTGTCTCATCCTTTGTGTCATCCCAAAGTAACTTTAACTATCACACTGCTTCCCTTTGTTTTCAGTTTCAGACATGAAGGTTCACTAAAGGGCATAATTTCAGGCACCCCACCAGTCTGTATCTGCTTGACTTCTTTCCTTTTAGACTCACATTTTTTTACAGAGATGCCAAAATAAAAATAATATCATTAGAAGACAAGTTATAGGTGAAAATGGGTACTCTTCTTACCTCAGTATGTAGCACCCTAACAAATGTTTGGGGAGAAAGAACTCCAAACTCTTTTCTTTTTGGCAAATATTTGTTTTTCTTTATGGTGAGTGATATTATATGCTGCTCACTTCATTTGAATTTCTCTTTAGTACACTCGATCCTATGTTGATATAGACATTCTCTATAGATTTGGTATGTTTTTATGCACATTGTGATATAAAGTTGTACAAAGTCAAATAATTGAAAATAAGCAGCATTTGCACAAATACCCTATGCTGATTTAGTAGAAGTTAATAAAACATTGTAAAATGAGAAATATATAACTGATATAGTAATTTAAAAGAATTATTTATATTCCATTATTATTTGTTATCCTTCACTTGAATATTCAGAATATTCAGAAAGGAGATAATTTAATAGCTATTCCTGAAAGTCCATGTTTCTCCAAGGTATAGAACAATTTAAAGAATCAAATGCTCTACATAAAGAAAAACACACACATTTCTTTTCTCTTTACTTGCCTCTTGCAATGGAACTTGCTTTGCTCAATGGGCCATTACTAAACATGGTACAGGCAGGCAGAGTGTGTATTTTTCCATTAGTGTTTGCTCTTTTTGCTATACTTGAAGTCCTACCTTCAACATGCTCATGAGTCTAAGCTAGGCAACTGGGCATATTATGTATGCTATACCCTGGGAAAGGGACTCCAGCAGGTAGATGACTGCCAAGGGGATATATGTGAGGGGGCAGTGAAGTCATTCTAGACCACCTCAGACTCCAACTGGCCTGAAAACTACCTACAACCTAACTTGCGGCTGTGCTTGCTCATGTGCTGTGAAATTTTTTCCAGAGCAGAGTAGAGCAGAGTAGGAGCAGAGTAGAATGATCTCATATGGTGTGCTTGGCTATATCCTTTACAGAAGCCACCTGATTACAAATGCATAAATGTAATCAGTCTCGAAATACTAACAAAAGCCAGAAGAATCAGATTGCTGATCTTTAGAATAATCAATTAATGCAAATAGTTTTATGCCCCTAAGTTTTGGGTAGTTCGTTGTATGACAAAAGTGATCTAATATATGATATCAACAACTTTCAGTTACTACTGGAATCCATACATTATATACTCACAATGAATGTCCTGTTTATCATCTCAACTTATTTGTGGATTTGTGGATTTTGTAAAAATGTCAGTTTTGTCTATTTTATGGCTAATGTGCATTGAAATAAATATAAGTTCAATGGATATTTCCTTTCAGTGAAGAAATATTACATTTCTCAAGAGGTATACTATTAAATTTTTCATTTTACTTTAGCAAACTGAAATGGATATTGATGCTCTAAGTATAGCTAAAATATTTTTACACATACAAAGTATAACATTGCAGTTGAATATGTGTGTGCAAATAAGTTAGACTTTACCCAGAATTTTATATGAAGGAGAATTTTCTGTGAACTGATCATTGAAAACATAAGGTCCCAAAATTATTTGGCCAATTCTGCACCTTGAAAAATTTATTGATGACCCTCCTGACAGTGAAAAGCTTTTTTGCTGTCATCCAGCACAAGAGCTCAGCCCATCAATCAGGTGGAGTGTAGGTGTCTTTTTCTGCAGCACACCAGAATCACTGAAGCACCTTCAAGGCACAATGTTCTGTTTTTTGGGAAATGGTAGTCACAACATTATCTTGAACTTATTCAAATATAACACAGCATTAAAGTGAAATGGATGCATAAAGATTCTATACTTCTAAAACGTTTTAAATCTTTGTCATATCTGCCATACAAGCATTAGATTCATTATAAAATGTATCAGTGTTTACCCTCTCTGTAAGATGGTGATGGTGTCACAAATACTGATGGATATACATACTCAACGTAACCTCAAGTGTTTTTA
Organism: Nesogale talazaci; assembly: GCA_004026705.1. Lineage (NCBI taxonomy): Eukaryota > Metazoa > Chordata > Mammalia > Afrosoricida > Tenrecidae > Nesogale > Nesogale talazaci. The sequence goes on along the minus strand of PVJH01020196.1, from coordinate 19,637 downwards.
GTACATTTAATGGTGATCGTCAAAATACCTTTTTTCCTTAGAGTAAATCTTATGATTTTACTGGAAGATTCACACATGGCTACACTTATGGAATTTAGCATACTAAGATGATAATATTTGCTACAACTAAATAATATTGTGTTTTCTTAATACCTTCTAGATGACAGCATGTGACTATTCTCCTCCCTCACTTTCTAAAACTGTCAGATATGTACACTCTCACCCTGAACTCATCCAGGCTATAGTTACATGACGCTTTTAGGAAGAGCCACAGTGGCTAAGCACTTAGCTGCTAACTGAATGACCCCATCAGCCTCTTAACAATAGCGATGTAGCAGCCCCTTTTGGCAAAGATAATAGTCTCAAAAACCCTCAGGGATAGTTTTACTCTGTCCAATAGGGTCACAATGTGTTGGAATCAACACAATGATAATGGGCTTATTGATAATTTCACCAAGTTTCTAAAATCAATTACACTCTATTTTATTTAAGCATAACCTCATATTATCACTAAAGATTCAGAAAATGAAACTTGATTGCTTTCGCAGGTTATCCATCTTGAGTGCTTAATGGAAACTTGCCAAGCCAGCTTCCCCATCAGACTACCTAGACACCATATAAAAATGTAGTCGCCAATATTTTATGACACTTATTATTCAGAAATCAGTTATCCTTCTAGGTCCCATAGTATGCATTTGTTCTATTGAATAAGATGAAGCATTATCAAATATTGAACCTCTCATATTTCTTGATAACACTCAGAGGAACTGCTAAGTCCTTATTCATCATTTCTGCATCTTATGATTCTGTACATTATCTACAAAGTAATAGCTAGGGTTTTGGCAAGCAGAATTTTAATGCTGTAGAAATTTAGTGTGAATGTCAAAGTCTATGATTTCCCCCATAATAAATTTCAAGTGGCTGGTGTCATTTACTGGAAAGGTTATGTGTGATTGAATTTATGACCATTTGCTGCTGAACTCAGCTTATAAATTGCTAATGATTCTGGCAGATGATTCATTTTCTTATGCCAGTGAAAAATTTGAGGTTAATTAAATAGCCTCTATCACCTCTTTTCACCAAAATGTCATTGAACCGTTGAGAAGTTAAATAAATGTACTACTTGGGACCCCATGATGCCAAACAGAGCATTCTAAGTATGCAATATCCTGATTCTCTTATAGTGATGTTCTAAAGAAGAGAATGGGATGTGAGACTTCTGGAATTTGCTTAATGGAGTAATATTTTGGAATGTAAATGCTTTCTTCTAACATCATTAAATCATATTACAGCAGGATAAGGAAGAGAGAAATAAATAAAAATACATAGTTATGAATAAGAAAAGATATATTTGCAGCAAATAACTCAATAAATGATATCTTATATACTTTGGGCATGTGATCAGAAGAGACCAGTCCCTAAGAAGGACATCGTCTTTGTTAAATAGAGAGGCAGGAGCCCTGGTGGCAAAGTGGTTAAGTGCGGGACTGTGACCGATTGGCTTGGTGGTTCAAATCCAGCAGCAGCTCTCCGGGAGCAAAGCTGGGTAGCTCCCACAACCCAAAGGGGGCAATGATGGCAAAAAGAAATGAAGGGGCAGGAAAAAAGAGGAAGGGCCTCAAGAAAATGGATTGACACAGTGACTGCAAAAATGGACCCAACATATGAACAATTGTGATGATGGTGAAAGACCAGGCAGTGTTTTATTCTATGGTGTATAAGGTGGCTACAGGTTGGAATAGATTCAATGGCATTCAATAGCAGTTATTTCATTAATTGTTTGGTGGTTCAAGTTAGATTTATCTTGTTATTCTCATATAGTCATTTCCCCAATTCTCTCTGTGGTTATTTCCATCCCTCCCTTATAGTTTGAAGGAGGCCATGGGAGACTTATTCTTTGTGTAGATTCTACAAATATATTTGGGGCCTCCATTGTCATCCATAGCCTTCAGCACACTGGAATTTCACAATTCAAATTCTGATATTTTTCCTTCTGGCTAATATCTAAAGTATGTATGATGAAGTCTCCCTATTCTTGCCTGTATGGAACACCTGCTGGTATTTCTTTAAAAACAGATTTTTTTAATTTTCTTTTTCGCAATCCATGATTCTTTCAATATTCTTCTCCAGCATGAAAATTTAAATGCTTTGATTCTTCTTTGGTTTTCCTTATTCAATGTTCAACTTTCATATGCACATGAGTGTAGGGGTCTTGTCCTGCGAGACCCTCACGTGGGGACCTTAGGGAGTGACGAACCTGGATGAAGAAAAGACACAGAGACGTGGAGCAAGACAAGTGCTGATCAAACTCCGTTTATTAGGGAGAAATAAACCAATTTTATAAGGAAAACAAGCCTAGGCAACAAGCCGAGGCATGAAACATAGTTATCTTCAAAGTTAACAAGTGAAGGTCAGCACACCTGCAAGTCAGAGAATAACCACAAATGCTCTATTCACTACCTATATCATCTTGTCAAGCCTCGAAGGCCAGGGCCATTCCTACAACCACCCTCCAAAAGAGGCCAGCTCTCCACAACTCAAGGTCTATGCAAAAGTTACAAAAGTAACAGACCACAAATCTCAGGCAAATAGACCATGACAGAGTTTAGGTTACGTGACTATAGCCAGGCCAAGCATGTCCGGGCTGGATGGCTCCGGACCACATGAGGTGATAGAAAATATTATGACACACGTTAGTCCTCAAAGCATCACCCTTGCTTTCTAGCACTTTAAAGAGACACTGAGCAGAAGGTGTATCCACTGCAATGCCTTCTTTGATCTCTTCACTGTTGCTTGCAGGAATATTGATTTCAGAAATGTGCAAGATGAAATCCTTGACAACTTCACTCTTTCCTTCTTTTATCACAATTAGTTAACTACTAGTCTGGTTGTGAGTATTTTAATTTTATTTACATTTAGTTGCAATCTATCATTATAGTAGCTTTTAATATAAGGAACTCCACTTTGTCTCAAATTGCTTTTAATCCCTAATAGTACTTAGGCCTCTATTCTCCAATTCCTCTCCTGACTCTCCAAATAAGACCTTGACTCCGCAGAGATGTTGCCACTCTGCCTTCCCAACTAGCAAGAAATATACACTGTCTTGTAAGACCTTGAGTTTATAACTGAAGCTGTGCTGTGCCCCCAAACCTGTTAACCGGCCAATCTGATGAAAATGCAACTGCTAGATATATTCCTCCCTTGGAGCCAGTCCCACTACTTTGAGTTATAAAAATAATGGAACTTCTTAGATCTGGAATGAGAGGCTTTCAGGTGCTAGCCTAATCTCAGTCCAATTGTTTAATAAAGACTTTAATGATTAATATAGTGGTGTGCTTGGGTTGATCTCACCCATTTACAACATAGTGAAGACTGCAATCCTTGATCTTCATCAGCAAGTGCTTAGTGTCTTCCTCATTTTCTGCCAGCACTGTTGTATGATATGCATATTACAACTGTGTTAGTCCAGGTAGACTTGAAGAACAAATTTCAGAGACACGCATACAGGTATAAGGAAAGGGTTTATATACAAAAGAAATGTGACACTAAGAAGGCATCCCGATCCAGTCGAGTGCAAAGTCATAAGTCCAATATTAACCCATATGCCCGAAGTCAGTCTATAAAGTCTGCTTCCAACTCAGGAAGTCACAGGTCAGTGGGTGCAAAATTCTGGCACTGGCAGGGGTCTCCCCATGGCTCCTCGCTTCCGGGGCTCAGGTCCATCAACAGCATGCCACTCCAGCTTCAGAGATCTGTCTTCATCAGAGCAAAGCCGTGTAGTCTCTCCGCTGGCTCCTCCAAGTTCTCAGACGCTGCCAGCTTGCCTATGAGTAATCGTCTCTGAGACTAACTCCCAACAACTGGGGAAGATAGCTTCTCATCTTCATGAAGGAAATATCACGAGATTTCCCAGGAGTCTCAGGTGAAAGCCATGCCCACACAGAGGCCTCATCACCTACTCAATGGATTTCTCCTGATTAACAGGCCACACTCCACCCCTACATTTCAATTATAAAATTAACATAAGCACATGACTACCACAACAACCTATTAATAAACTGTCCTCCAAACCTGATGTTTTATTTTTCTTCATATAATCCGAATTCTCTAATTATTTGCCCAGTGTACAGATTGAAAAAAGTATGAAGTGGAGATATAATCCCTACTAACAACACTCTTGATTTTATTTAATTTAGTTTATATAAATCATTTTACTGGGGCTCATGCAACACATCACAATCCATACATGCATCCATAGTGTCAAGCACATTTGTACATTTGCGGCCAACATCATTCTCAAAATATTTCCTTAGCATCAGTTCCTTGTATTTTTCTCATTTCCCATCCCCAGTCTCTCATGAAGCCCTGATAATCTATAAACTATTACTGTTTTTTCATGTCTTACATTTCCAGATTTCTGCCCACTTTTCTGCTGTCTGTCCCTCAGGAATGGGGTCATATGTAGATCATATGACAAGTTCCCCCTTCTCCCCCACCTTTCCTTTAACTTCCTGGTATCTCTACCTTCATTATTGGTTCTGAGGATTTTTATCTGTCCTGGATTTCCTGTGTTTCCAGCTCTAATATGGATATACCCTGTACCTGTATACATCCTCTGGTCTCTACAGATTGGTAAATCAAAATTGGGATCATGATACTGGAGGGAGGGAGGGAGGAAGCAATAAAGGACTGGAGGAAAGTTTAACCCATGCAATATACTTTTTTTGCCCCACACAACTTGATCCCTCTACAGGTTCTGAATGAGCACAACTAAAATGTTCCATTCTTCACAAGGCCATCCTTATTTGTTATGTGCTACATAGTCTTGGTATATTCAACAAAGCAACACAAAACTATCTGTCTAGTATTCTCTGCTTGTATTCAGCGAATGTCTGTACAATTAAGGACTCATATGTAAATTCAGGCTGAAACTGAAAAAAGTAAAATGGAAACAAGTTCATAAAAGCCAGAACACAATCTTGAATATATCTCATCTGAATTTTGAGGACATCTCAAGAACAAATTTGACACTCTGAACACTAATGACAGAATGCCTGACCAGCAGAAGGATGAAATCAGAGCATCATACATGAAAAAAAAACAAAAGGTCTTTAAAGAGACATGAAAAGGTAAAAAAAGAGTAGAGTGAGTGGCAGAAGAGACTCTGAAAGTTGCTCTGAATCATAGAGCAGCTCTGGCAAATGGAAGAAATGATCAAATAAAAGAGCTGAGCAGAAATCTCAAGGGTCAGATCAAGAAGAAAGAAGTTAAACATTAACATAAAATGTGCAAAGATTTAGACAAAACAAGGAGGGAGAACATTCTCAGAATATCTTTTTTTTTCTCAGAATATCTTAAAGAATCAAAGAAAAACTCCCAAGTTCTGGTTGCAGCTTTGAAAGGTTCTGTGGGTGAAATATTGAATGAGGGAAGAAACATGAAAGCAAGATGGAAGAAATGATGGTTCAGCAATCTCTAGTTGAAATTCAACTATTTCAAGAAGGAACATATGAGCAAGAACCAATGAGGCTGAAGGAAGAGGTCCCAGTTGCCCTGGAAGTATTTGCCAAGTCAAGGCTGCAGTAATTGACGGAATACTAATTGCAATGATTCAGTAATCTAATGAAGCACTGGAAACACTCACCTATATGAAGAAATTTGGAAAACAGTAACTTGGCCAACTGACTCAAAGACATCCATATCTGTGTTCATTCCAAAGGAAGGTGACCCAATAAAATGCACAAATTATAACACAATGTCATTGGCTTCACAGAGAAGTAAGAATTTACCGAAGACCATCCAACAATGGTTCCAACAATACATGGTCAGGGAGCTGTCAGAGATACAGTCTGAATTCAGAAGATCACATGGAACTAGGGATATAATTTCTGACATCAGATAGATCTTGAAAGCACAAGATACAGAAAAAATGTACTTGCATTTTTTACTATTCCTAAAATTAGATTTAAACAGTGCTATGTAAGCCACTTTCAAGTGAACATTCATTACAATGTGTTTTCCTGGATGGTGAGATTTCTCTCTCTTTTCTTCCTATCCTCTTTTTTATTTCGGAAGCCTGGAGTTCTGGCCTCTAACGTAGATCCTGGATAACCTTTAAGAAAGTGGAGCTGAAAGTAGATGCCTGCTGACCTATGAGCCATCTGCAGATTTAACTTATGTGAGAAAGGAAAAGTGCTACATTATTAGTGTCACCTGTTAGATAACATAGTCAAATTAGTGATATAGCTAGCATCTTATAAAGCAAGTCATCAAAGCCAACAGGTAATTTTGTGGAATTTAACTAGGAGAAGCTAAAAGTTGAATAAAAATGCAAAGTACCAACTGTGCTGACTGTAAAGGACAAAGCTGGAGAACTTGTGCCATCAGCTTCTAATACCTAGTATAAAGACACTCTAACAATGGTATGCCAAAACAATTATAAAAGTGAAATGAAAAAAGAAGCCAACTAGAGACTCTAAGGCATGCATGCTCAATGGGTCACTTGTTTTTTTATTTCAGTTTAAGTAATAGACTATAAAAAAGGATGATCTTAAAAATACTCAAACCTAAGTTAATTGGATAATCATGTTGAAAAAATAAGTAAATCTTGACTCATCTTCACATTGTTTACCCAGAAAGATGTAATAATAGAATTTTAGAAAAATACCTTATTAATTTTAATGTTAGTGTACCCTTCTTAATCAGGACCCCAAAACCTAATAATATAAACTTTATTATTGTGAAGACATTCTCATAAAATGAGAAAAGTCAAACTAATTTATTAGAAGTCAGCGTGGAGCTGTGAGCAGGACAAAGGATGGTGACGAGGAACACAGAAAGAAAATCCTGCCTTGTTGACAATGGTCTAGTTTTAATCACTTTGGATAAATGGTACTGTACTATCTGTGATTTTTAATTATATGTTTTTTCAGGTTAATGTGTTTTGTGGAAGCACTTACACTTCAATGAAAAGTTAAGAGGAAAAAAGTTTCTTTAAAGGACAATATTAAGAGAATGAATGGTAGATCATAGAGGAGAAAAGATACTTTTAAAATGTATTCAGCAGTATAATTCAGCTGGTTCACACTGGATAGGAAAAAACCACTAATTTTTTCCTTGCGTTTGGGGAACAGGTTGTCAAAATGGTATAGTGATCAGGTTTCCCTCTCAAGGGGCAGTTGCTCAGTCATCCAATGTGGAAAGGAAAACTTTACATTATTTTTTATTGTTCATCTGTGTAATAGCATATTCAAATTGCTCAAATGTGATCATCCTATCCATTGGTAAGACAATTAAATAAATAAATTAGCTGGAACTATTCTTGAAATATTCATTTCAAAAATTGTTATACTTTTAAAGACATACTACAATTTTATTCCCTAGAGTTTGTCACTTCAGTAAACAAACATAAAATGTAAAGAGAATAATGGCAAACAATCAGATGGTGACATGGTCTTGTTCATTTCAGTTTTGTGATACACCCCAAATTCCCATGAGATATAATGGAATAATTATATTGATTCCTGGAAGTTTTCAAAGAGCTACAAATAGAGTGATTCCTGGAAATGTTCAAAGAGCTAAAAATATTGTTAGAGCAATTGCTGTAAGTTCAACAGAGGTGGAAAGAGGTTTTTCAACGATGAACATAATATTCAGAGAAGAGAAGTTGCATGTTTCTAAAAGAGCAAGCACTGACTGGCATACCTCTAAAGGAACAGGGTCCTACTCCTACAGTGAAAAGTCCATTAAGGGTAAATACACAGATGATGACGCTCAGGAAAAAAGAAGAATATTGCAAATACTGCTTATCAAGCAGCATTAAAGAAATGTCTTAAACAACCGTTTTATAACTGTTCTTTGTCAGGTATTATTTAATATTTCTCATCAATATTTAAAAACTCATATAGTTTTGCACACCTCTTTTATTAATCTTTTTTAGTAGATTAACAATTTATTTTTCCTTTTATTTATTTATTACTGAGAGTTTTTACTTTTCCTATTTAAGTATTAATTGTATGAAATAATAAGCTATCTGTCAGTATATCTATTTTTAATACTTCAAAATGGTCAATAACAGTGGTCCGTTCATTATATTATTTAAATTCCATCAGTGAATGCATCCAGTAAGGAAGCAAAATTTGAAAATCTTCCATAAATCAATAAATCAAGCATATGAAAATCTCGGGAAAAAAGGCAAGGTTTGAACAGGCACTTCCTGTTGGCCTCTGAGAAGACCAAGTGTGAATGGTTAAGCAGTAGGCAACTAACCAAAAGGATCGTGTGTTTGCTTCAGTAGAGTGGAGAAACAAATCCACAGATTGATATATGTATATTAGAAGGAATCTTATATAAAAGGTAAGCATACATTACAAAAGCATCCCAACCTTGTCCAGTCCAAGCCCACAAGTCTTACATTAGCCCATATGTCTGACACCCATCTAAAATGTCCTCCTCAATTTCATAAAACATGCGTGATGACACTGACTCAGGAGGAAAGGCTAATCAGAGAGCATGTAAGTATCTCAGGGTAGGTCCATGCGGCTCCTCCTCAGAGATGTCTTGCTGGAAGTGAGCCTTGCCAGCTGAAGCAGGAAACTGGCTAAGTCAGCTTCACCCTGGTCCGCCCATCAGAAAACAAGAGACCCGAGAACTAGAAAGGCAAGGCTCTCACTGAGCCGATTCTCTCTCTTCCCTTCCATTAATCCCCCATGTGTTTATCAGCCTGGTTGGCACAATAAACATTAACTATCCAAGTTGGTATTCCAAGACTGGAGTGACTCTCCAGGAGAAAAGCCACACGAATCTGCTTGCACAGGATTACACCCTAGGAGAGTCTCTAAGAGGCAGTTTTACTCTTTTGTATGGATTTAGCAAAAGTCAAAATTGACTCAAAGCCTCCCCCAAATGAAAAACAACAATTTGCTTTCTGCGATCAAATGGCCAGTACAGACACAACATTCATTAAGGAAACAACATAGCAAGATCTTGTAAGCTTTCAGAACTGAGAGTCTCACTTCTATGTGTATCGTTCTGCATGTTAGTCACCTTTGTTTGAAGTCTTTCTAAATCCCAGTCACCCCCGTGTGTAGAAAAAGAGTTCCATTGTGCATTGAAGGCTATGAGCTCCGAGAAGCATGTTACCAAAAATATCCACAAAAGTGCCTCTGGGTGAATTTGAATTGCTAAACTTTTGGTTACTAAGGAAATGCTTAAATATCTGTGTCACTAAGGTATCTATTCAGAAGAATAAACTAGATATTTAATCAAAATAAATCACAGCATATGCTCAGGAAATATAAGAAAAGGCAAGTTCACAGCAACACTCTTTTGTCGAAAGCTGGCGCTGTGCCTCATGACCATCAAGCTGTATCAAAACAAGTCACTACCAGCAAGTCGATTAGGGTTCATGGTGACCTGATTCTACAGTGAGACTCATGACATAATTACATACTTGATGGATCTAAAGAAAAGTCCAGAGCAAACTCACTCCCCTTAGTCAATTCTGATTTACAGCGTTGCTTCATCACAGAAAAACTCACATACATAATTCCATTTTAAAACATTTCAAAAAAAGATACAGACAATTGAATGTCACTGTTGTAAGTCAATAAAAATATATATGATGATATCTCCCACCTACCAGTAGTATTTGTTAAAATGTTTACTTTAAGGATTTATTATTTGAAAATTCATGGAGCTATTGAGAATTAATCACTAGTTTTTCTTATTTTTAAAAATATATTAAATATTCAGTATTATCTCCACTGAAAGGGAATAGAAAAATTTTAGTGAATATCAATGAATGTGTTACATTTTATTTGCACTTTTCCTGTGAAATATAATTTTCTATTCAGTCAATGCACAGATGAGACAAGAAAAGAAGAAATCTAATAGAATATTTTTACTTTATCCTGAATAGAAGAAAAGGTATAGTCCAGTGATTAAAAGGATAGCACTGCATAAGTAAAATGAAATGCAGCATTACACTACAAGATAAATAGATATGTTTTTTAGATATAGCTATATTTAATACATCCAATATATTAAATATATAGCTATATTTAATATATATAATTGAGTTCATTTTTCTTTTTTTAAACAGTAAGGTCATAATGAGGAAATTTAAAGGCTTATTATATTTATTGCGTAATTGCCTATTAAATCTACAATAGTATAATTCAAAAACAGTAAGATTTTTCCGCCAAGGGAAAAACTTACTTAGGCATAAATAATTATTCATTACTTGCAATTTTTTCTCAATTCTTAATTTTTAAATCATTAACTAATAAAAATATGCCCACTGACCAAAGATTACATTAAACATTGCACATAGAAAAATAAATCAATTCCTCTATTTCAAAAACAGGCTTTCCTCGCCTTAGTCCAGCATGTTTTGTTTTGATTTTTGGTTCTTCATTTGTTTTGGGTTATCTCAAAGAGAAAACATACAACAGTTAAAGAAATACATGTATAAACCTCCCAATACAAATTGTGAAACTTGGTCACAATAATGACGAAGATAAAACATACAGAGACTGAATACTATTTGAGAGAATTTTTACAGTGACCTCTCTAAGGTGACATTTAAGCAGCTACCTAAATGATGGGAAATGGCAGGCAGAAGAAGAAATGTTTGAGGTCATTCCTTGGAGATAAAAGGCTGAGGGTACACACATTGCACAAGAAATGCTCGTGTGACTGGTGCTTGGTTTCTGGGAAAGTTAGTGGGAAATGACAATGATGGAAAAAGAGGCAAAGATCCCATTTCCAGGGTGATGTAACCTTCAAGAAAGTACAGTGTTCATTCAGAGCATTATTGGGTACAGTGTTCATTCAAAGCATTATTGGGTGTTGACAAATACTTTACAACAGGAAAGTTATTTGCTGCAATTTAGTTATACTGAAGTTTGTAGATGATTTTAACACATAACTCTGAATTTTGTGTTAATAGATCAGAAGAGGCCAAGGATAAACCCTAAGAGGCCAGTCCTATTTCATTGCTGTGTGCTGTTTAGTCAATTCTGACTCAAACTCTGTAGAATTGAGTAGAAATAGGGTACAGGGATTTGTAGGTTTTAATTTTTACAAAAACAGCAATAGTTCAGGTAGCAGTCAAGCACATAAAAATTGTACTACTGAGATTCTTCAGAGTAATAAGCATATTGACATTGCTTCTACAATATAAATAAGTGAAAAACTAATAAAATGAGATGACTCAGTTTTGAACCATCCTCATTAACCCTATTTAGGACTTAAAACAGACAGAATCATTTCTAAATTCTAGTGGGCTGTCTTTATTTGTGATATGAAAGTTGGACAACAAATAAAGAAGACCGTGGAAAGACTGAGATATCTTGACAATTGTCATGCTGAATATCGAGTATTAGGAGGGACTACCAGAATACCAAAATCATCTTTCTTGAAGGAAGACTTCTCAAGAGTTATTTCTCACATTTTGACATGTTTTCCAGAAATAGTATTCCCTAAAAAAGGCATCAGGCTAAGTAATCAATGAAGAAAAGAAAGACCCTCAATGAGATGGATTGAAATCATACCGTCAACAATGTGTTCAGACATAGCCACAATTGTGAGAATATTATAGGACTAGAAAAGTTTTCTTTCTATTATATGTATGTAGCTATGCATTGGAATCCTCTCAAAGTCACTTAACAACAAAAGGGGTTATAAAAAAAACAAATTATGAGCACAAATTCAAATGCATTTTTTAAATTCAAATGATCTAATTAGAAACCCTAACATTAAATATATATTTCTTGGGTTTTTTATTTCATATTTTGTATGTGTCTGCTTATGTGCATTATTAAAAAGTAAATCTAAATTTCATTTGTTTGTGAAATAGATAAGAGGAGTTGAATAGCATTGAATATCAAACAGTTATAAAATTTTATGCAAATAGATATTGGAATCCTAATTTTATTAGAAACTTCCTGAATCCATATTGATGTGCATATGAGTTTCTAATTTAGGTGACACCAATTTAATATATGGTATTATACTTATCCTCTTAAATATTCTGTTTCAATCAAAGGCCTCAATCTGGAAACAAAAGGGCAGCATACTACAATTGTAAGAAAGATTATGATGCAATTTTCTCTATAATACCTAATTAGAAGAAATAATCTTATACCAGAACTATTTTAAATGATATAATTTCTTCATAAAGGCTGTCTCTAGATATTTATATTTGCATTCAAACAAACTTATAGCTTAAAAATTTTAAAGAAAACTCTGTTGATTGAACTGACCAGAGAATCCTAAATGTACTTTTTTCTGAATGCTGTATCTTTTCCATTATCAAGGTTGTTTGACCATTGAGTTACTTACTTAACTTATAACTTGTAACTGAAGGAGACCACTAATACAGTGGATAACACCTTGGTCTTGTAAGCACAAGGTCTGGAGTTTGAACTCATCAGCTGCCCAAAGGGATAATGATTATGTAGGGTGTCTGCTCCCATAAAGATTTACATAGCTGACAATCCCAAAGAGGCAGCACTATTTCATCCTCTGTGGTCACTATGAGTCAGAACTGGCTCAACAGTGTGGGTGACTGAGATCACTCATAACTTGTTTATTGTGTTGGACAGCCAGAATATTTTCCCCCTACAGCCAAGAAGAAACTGAAAACTTTTAAATGACTTTGAAACTTCTTTTCATTAAAACAAAACAAAACAAACAAGCTACATTCTATTTTTTTAACGAATGGGGTTTGTTATTTTAGTATAACTTTTAGTATAAAATTTAGTATATTTAGTATATTTAGTATAAAATTTAGTTTAAATTTTCTACATTACATTAATGAAATGTCAAGGAAGATATGCCAATATCAAAGGTTACTGAGAACACTAGAGCCATGAATTCATTTGAACTAGATTATGATTCAGTCAACCTCATTTTTAAAGGAGATCAGGGAATTTATATAATGATTAAAAAACAATTGCTACATTTAATAGTGAATAAATTTCAAACCCTGATATATATTTTCATTGTGATTTGAACAAAAGTGTACCAAGTAAATTGGATTTTCATTCAACAATTTATGCACATTTTAATTTTCATTATGGTTTGTTGCCCCCACATTGTAACTGTACTGTTCTTACCACATTCTACCTATTTACTGCCTTCTTTCTTCTGTCTTTCCTACTCTTTCTACATTCTGAACTTTATCTCTGAGCAAATGCTACTCTCCTATGAGGACTGTTCTAAGGATCTTCCAAGCATCATGGTTCAATGCCAACAATTTGACTGGCTGTTGAACTACAAGGATGAACGTGGGTCAAGGCTTAAAGAATAAAAAGGGTCCATAGTCTTGGGGGCCCTACCAGACTGTAAGACTTGTCTTTATTATTTTGACTTTTGTTTACATCCTCCCTGCAAACTCTATCCAAGATCTTTTACTGTGTTCCTTTTCATATAAGTACTACCTGGGCATCCTCTACTTCTGTTCCTGGGCTTGTGAATAATCAAGCAGTGAATACCTGGTCCTTTGAACTGCTTGTTTCTTTGCTTTTGATTTTCTTGTTCTGTAATGGGAGAAACCAATAGTTGCACTTTAGATGATCCCAGTCACTACTCCCTAAAATGGATGTAGAACATTGTCTTTGTGAATTATGCCACATTGATGTTGGATAGCCCAAACATGAGGCCCCAGACTCAGTGTCTTGTTTCCTTAAGGTGCTTGATTATGAATATTTTGTTAGTCTGAGTAGACTAGAGAAACAAATACAAGAAAGAGCTTTATATACAAGAGCAACTGAACATTGAGAAAACAGCCCAGACCCGTCTAGAACAAGTCCTTAAGTCCAGTCTTAGCCTATATGTCTGAAACCAATCTATAAAATCCTCTTCAGACTCATGAAACCCATGCAATGATACTCAATGCAGGAAGATCACAGGCCAGTGGGTGGGAAGTCTTGTGGATCTAGTGGTGGTATTAAGTATCTCGACACAGGCAGGGATCTCCACATGGTTCCTTCAGCTCTGAAACTCTGACTGCCTCAGGGTGACTTCTCCTCAGAAAAGGATCACAGGAAATATGCAAGAAAAGGGTATGTCTCCTGCCTCCAGGAGGAACACAAGAGTTCTGAGAATCCTCAGGAGAAGGCCATGGTCACAGAAAGGCCTCATTGGTTATCACTTGATTGATAAGCTAGACTCCACCCCTTCATTATGTAATTGTATAATCACCATATATATGTGTGTGTGTGTATATATATATACATATATATATACACACACACACACACACGCACACACACACCTTTGTCCCCTGTATTTTTCACTGGAGTGCTGGATATAATTTTAGGAAATGGAAAGACACATATATAAATATCCTCTGTCAAATATTTATATATTTGTCAATTTATTGTCATTTGCCTTGACACAGTTGCAACCACTAATATTTTTAATATGCCAGTGTTTTAAAATAGTTGATTCACTTAGACATAGATTCTAATTAAATATTAATAATTGAAAAGGGTATATTATATGAATACTAAGCCAAGATAAAATAGATGTCCCATCATAAATGTGACCAATATTCAACATTTAGGAATCTATTAATATGCCTTTTCTGATAATAAGCAAAGTAAAAATGTGAGTATCCAATAAAATGCATTGATTAAAATGTGACATTAATTACTAATAGCTCTAAGTGTATACTAATAGCTCTAAGGAACAACTTCTGTTCCTACAGAAGAGCACATTTTTAGCATGGTAAATAGATTGGTGTCAAGTCAACAATCAAAACATTTAACACTCATTTTCTCCTTATGCAGTTTGTAGAAATGGGCAAGTTCAAATCCAAGCAGGTTCCAAGATTGTGGGTCAGATATTAGTATAGAGGCTTCACCCTACTACAATAGCTTCAAGGGCTAATGAATCCACAATCAGTAAAGTCAGTCCACAGGCTGACAACTGCAGAGACATGAATGCAAAGTGGGCCGTTGGATGACTCTCAGGATCAGCATGAACTATGGTTTCAGTTCAAGGAACTGGAGGTCAATTAACAGATTGCAGGATCAAAGAGACTCCACCCATAAAAGAACAAGCAAGCTGATGCACTGCATTCACTTGTATTGGGAGTGAGACCAGTCTGGGGTTTTAAAGGCTTGAAGGCAAATAAATGGCCATCTAATTCAGGAGCAACAAAGACCAGATGGAAGATGCATACTGGCTTGTGTAATCATGAGGTGTTGAAGGAATCAGGTATCATATATCAAAGTACAAAAAGTCATATCATTGTGAATGAGGGGGAGTGTGGAGTGGTGACCCAAAGACCATTTGTAGGCAACTAGACATACCTTTACAGAGGGATTAAGGGGTGAAGATGAGCCAGTCAAGGTGTAGTTTAGCAATGATGAAACATACAACTTTCCTCTAGTTCCTAAATGATTCCTTCCCCAACCACCACCCCCCCCCACTATCATGATCCCAATTCTATCTTACAAATTCTGGCTAGACCAGAGCATGCACCCAGGTAAGGGATAAGAGCTGGAATCCAGGAAATATGGGCCCTTCAGGACCAGTGCTAAGAATGGTGATACAGAGAGGGTGGGAGGAAGGTGTGGTAGAAAAGTGGGACAGATTATATGGATCCACATATAACCCCTTCCCTGGGGGATGGACAACAGAAAAGTGTGTGAAGGGAGATGTCAGACAATGTAATACATGACGGGTTCATGAGGGAGGGGAGCAGGGGGGTGCGGGACGGCAAGAATAAGGACGTGATACCAAGGG
The DNA here is from genome assembly GCA_004026705.1 of Nesogale talazaci. Lineage (NCBI taxonomy): Eukaryota > Metazoa > Chordata > Mammalia > Afrosoricida > Tenrecidae > Nesogale > Nesogale talazaci. The sequence continues at coordinate 3,878 of PVJH01020196.1, read as the reverse complement.
CTAAAGTTGAAAGCAAATATTTTGAAAATAATGAGGGCAACCAAAAGTAAAAATGTACTTGACACAATGGATGCATGAATAGATTGTGATGAGAGTTGTATGAGACCCGAATAAGATGGACAGGGAGAAACTTCCTTTTAATTGTTTGCATCAGAGCTGTATTGTGAAAAACTGTGTTGAATCACATCCCAGCAGAGAAAATTCTCACAACTGTATGAATAGGTAACATTATAATATATGAAGAAAAAAATAAAGCTTTCAAGGATATTGGAAACAGATATCAAGAGATCAACTTATGAGTTACATTGGGTAAATGGTTGCAGAAGACCTTCTTGTTGTAAAGCAAGTAAATTACTGTCAAAACTAAAGTACATTTTCAATCACCTCATCTGCATGTGAAAGTAATGAAGACCAAAAAATTTATGCATTTGTATCATGGTGCTGGAAAAGAATACTGAAAATATCATGAACTACCAAAAGAACAAATAAATCTGTTCTGGAAGAAGTACAGTCAGAATGCTTCTTAGAGGCAAGAATGGTGAGACTTTTCTCAAGAACTGTGCCTGTGGGTCAGCAGATGTGACCAGTCCTCGGAGAAGTACATTATACTTGCTCCAGTAGAGGAGTGGTGAAAAAGAGGAAGACTCTCAATAAGATGAATTGCCACAGCAGCTGCACACTTGGAACAAATAGAGGGGTAATTGTTGGGATGTCACACAAACAGGCAGGGTTTCATTCTGCTGGGCACCTAGGATCAGACCTGATGGACCTAGGTACATCTACTTACCTGATTAACAGATTAGCTGCTCAGAGTGAATCTCCCATTATGGAGTGAGGCTGTTGTGTTAGGTCACATCTTGGGAGATTACTAGTTTTTAAACGGTCACTGAGAATCCTGACCCACCCATGCTAACACAAAATGTAAATGACCATCATAAACAATACAATTATTCCTTTTGAGGGTGCTATTATTATCTCACAAGAAACTGCAAAGTCCAAGAAAATAAACTAAAAATGTTTGCTAACTATTTAGAATAAGGAAAACTTACTAAAGCGAATAAATGGAGTTTCTATACTAGAAACTCTTTGCAAGGCCTCTGTTGCTCACCACAAAGGTGGAGGTTTGATCTTTCCAGAGGCTCCTAAGAAGAAAAGGCTGGTGTTAGCCTTCCCAAATACCAGCCGTTGAAAACTCTATGGAGCCCACAGACAGTTATACTCTAACGTCACAGGGCATGCCAAGAACCAGACTTTACTCGATGTCGATTACTTTACACTCAACATCTGAGAGCTCTTGTCAATTCCTAAACTGTGACATTAGGACATTTATACCTGTCCTACTGCTTGTGAGACAGTCTGAAATAATTGACTGAGGCGCCCACCTCACTACCAATAAATAGAAATTAGTACTTCTAAGTTGCTTTGAAACATATCACACATGTCCCAACTATCCGCTTGTGTTTTTCCAGTGTTTTAGAACACCCAATCTGTGATTGAGCTTATATTTGCATTGTTCATATTTGTATGTCCAGAGGAATGCTGGGCACATTGGAGACATTCTATAATTGCTTTTGAGTAAATGAGTGAATAGAAAAAGAATAGGTGAAAAACTCTACCTTATATTCAAATTCTAGTTGAAATAGTCCTAGAAAGTGGTCAATTAAAGATTGTCATCTTGGGGTATAATAACGTTTACATTAAAATGAATCTTTTAGAAATAATATTAAATGTATTAAGAGACTCAAAATGTTGGTGACCACTTTTGTTTAAGCTAATTAAGAAGCAGTCAGACTTGTTACTTCATTAAAAAAATCAAATATCTAAACAGAAAAAGGGAAAAGAAACTGAAGGAAGTGTAAACTGTTAAGGTGATAAATTAATGCCAGAGAACCTTGTGAACATTGAATAATTTCCGTCAGGAAATTCTATATTTATTATAATTCTAAGCTAAGATTTACTTAGTCCTTTCTGAAAGAATGACTGCAAAATTATGTATACTAAGGGCCTGGATCCATTTCCCTTATTACTTAGCAATTTTCTCTTTCTAACTGCTAACCCTCCTTTTAGAGAATATGCATATCCATACATATATGTATTTGCATACTTACATTTGCATATTTATCAATTTAGTGGTGAAACAAACTATCAAACTTGTTTTTAGGTTATAATTCATATTTAAACCAGACCTCAATTTCTATTCCAGACAGAGAAATTACCCTTAGAATTTCAAGGAGCAACAAAAGTGCATTTAACATTTGAAATTATATTCTTGTGTAAATTATAGTTTTAGGGACTCTCAAAGATGGAGAAGCTCAGATATTTTCTCACCTAAACATTAAAAATGAGTTTACTCCACATAAAGGAGTATCTGTTCCAAATTGTCCTTCAGATGATATTTGGATAAATCAGGGTATTTTATTCCAGTGCTGTGCCCTCAAAATCTAGCAGTATTTTCATATAGTAATATCTAATAAATGTTACTTCAAAGAATGAGTGATTGAGAAGTGATTACATTCAGAGACATTTTTTTCCTTTAAACTCTTTGTCTTCATATAGTACTGAAGGTCTTAGCAATTAACATAAGACTACAGAAAGACATTCAAGGTATCCAAATGGGAGAGGAGGAGGTCAGGTTATCATTATTCGCTGATGACATGATCCTGTACATCGCAAATCCCAAGAGCTCCACATCTGGAGTACTAACAGCGATAGAGGAATATGGAAGAGTGGCTGGATACAAGATCAACAAACAGAAGTCGATCAATCTGCTCTATACATCTGATAAGACCACAGAAGAGGAGATCAAGAAAGCAGTTCTATTCACAATAGCCAAGAATAAATTGAAGTACCTAGAGATATACCTGACAAAAAAAAACAAAAGACCTATACAAGGAAAACTATAAAACCCTACTATAGGAAACGAAAAGTGACCTCCACAAATGGAGGAACATCTCATGCTCATGGATTGGGAGACACAATATAATAAAGATGTCTATCCTACCCAGGGCACTTTATAAGTTCAATGCTATCCCGATCCAAATACCAACAACCTTCTTCAGAGAACTAGAAAAATTGACCACCAACTTCATATGGAGAGGGAAAAAGCCCAGAATTAGCAAGGATATCCTCAAGGATAAAAACACAGTCAGAGGATTGGCTTTACCTGACTTTCACACTTACTACAAAGCCACAGTGGTCAAAACAGCATGGTACTGGCACAATGACAGGAATATAGATCAATGGAAAAGAATAGAAAACCCAGAAATAAAACTACTAGCATATAGACAACGATTTTTGACAAGGGCCCCAAAAACATCAAGTGGGAGGGTGATGCTCTATTTAACAAATGGTGTTGGAGACAATGGAAATCTACATGTAGAAAAATAAAACAGGATCTCTACATCACCCCATGCACAAGAACAAACTCGAGGTGGATCACGGACCTGGAAGTAAAACCACAAACTATCAGGACCATTAGCAAGAGAGTCGAGGAAAATCTAAGAACCTTAACCCAAGGAATACAAAGGCTATCTGCAACAGGACAAGGTACACATTCAGGGGAACCTGAAATTGACAAATGGGACTTATTTAGAATAAAACACGTGTACATCAAAGGGCTTTACCAAGAGGGTAGCCAGGCAACCCACAGACTGGGAGAGGATTTTTAGCAACAGTACAACAGACAAAGGGCTTATAACAAAAATCTACAATACCCTCATCTCAAGCAAGAAGATGAAAACAGATAACCCTATGAAGAAATGGGAAAAAGAACTGAAAAGAAGTTTCACTAGAGAGGAGGTCCTTATGGCCAATGAACATATGAGAAAATGCTCCCACTCACTAGCCATCAGAGAAATGCAAATCAAAACAACCATGAG